>SJYV01018802.1:19510-30865 GCA_006410875.1 Neotragus pygmaeus | reverse complement strand
AAATTATTTTAGATGTTTTCATATTAAAAACTTCTTCAAATTAAAAAAATAAAAAGAATCCAGGAATCCAGTTGACTTCCAGTTGCTTACTGCTGCTTGGTATTGTCTGTCTTTTTAACTTTTGCCATCCTGTTGGGTGGCGAGACTTGGGTTTGAAAGTCCTGGACTTTCACTGTATCATCCCATCCCCTCCCCTCCAGGCTTACCCAAGATGGAGGTGTGCCAGGAATACTATGGGCTGCCCCCACCCCCTGGAGCCATTGGACCTTTTCTACGCCTCAGCCCAGGAGACATCGTGGAGCTCACTAAGGCTGAAGCTGAACAGAACTGGTGGGAGGTACAGGCTGGGGCCATGGGGATGACTGGGAAGGACCTGAACGTGGGGTTAGGGTGTGGGTGGCCTTGGGAATGGGATCATGCTCCCACTGGACTCTGACAATGGAAGTTTGCTCCAGGCAGGGTGATGTCTATGGGGATTTCTGGGGCTGACCTGGCCCTTCTGGGCTGGTGGTATTCCCAGAAGTTGATACTGGCTGGTCCCTCTCTGGGTCATTCCAGGTCATGGAGAGATAGATGGCCAAGCAGAATGGCTGTTGGGTGAAAGATGGATTCACATAAGCATTGTGGCTGCCTGTAACCTCTCTGTCCATCTCTCCCTTCCATCTTTTTAGGGAAGGAATACATCTACCAATGAAGTCGGCTGGTTTCCCTGCAATAGGGTCAAGCCCTACGTGCATGTGAGTGCCTCAGTCTGGTTGGAGTGAGGGCACAGGGGTGCAGAGAGGGTCCTGTGAGGGTGGGAAGCATCAGGGGGAATGCTCCTGAGATCAGGAGGGGCTGCCCATCATGGCACATCACTCCCTACCTTGCTGACTGAGCCCAGAGAGGGGTTCACCCTGGGAAGGATGACCAGTCTTTTTCTCCTTGGTTCTTTTTATTTTTAACATTTCAGTTTTTATTACATACACATGAATGTATGACTTTTTAAAATTAACCTTTAATTTTGTTTTGGAGTATAGCCAGTGAACAAGGTTGTGATAGTTTCGGGTAGACAGAAAAGGGACTCAGTCATACATACATGTATCCATTCTCCCCCAAACTCTGCTCCCATCCAGGCTGCCACATAACACTGAGCAGAATTCCCTGTGCTATACAGCAGAGTCTTGTTGGTTATCTATTTTAAATCTAGCAGGGTATACATGTCCATACTAAACTTCCCAACCTTCCCTTTCTCCCATCCTTTCCTCAGCAACCATAAATCTATTCTCTAAGTGCCTGTGAGTCTGTTTCTGTTTTCTAAATAAGTTCATTTGTATCATGTCTTTTTAGATTTAGCATAAAATGGATGTGATGTGATGCCTCTGCTTCTCTGTCTGACTTATTTCACTCAGTACGACAATCTCTGTGCTTAGTTGCTTAGTCATGTCTGACTCTTTGTGACCCCAGGGACTGTAGCCCGCAGGCTCCTCTGTCCATGGGGATTCTCCAGGCGAGAATACTGGAGTGGGTTGCCATGCCCTCCTCCAGGGGATCTTCCCGACCCAGGGATCGAACCTAGGTCTCCGACATTTCAGGTGTGTTCTTTACCATCTGAGCCGCCAGAGAAGCCAATCTCTAGTTTCATCTATATTGCTGCAAATGGTGTTATTTTGTTCTTTTCAATGGTTGGGTAATATTTCATTTTATATATGTACCACATCTTCTTTGTCCATTCCTGACAATGGACATTTAGGCTGCTTCCATGTCTTGGCTATTGTCAAGGGCACAGCAATGAATACTGGGGTACATGTATCCTTTGGGACCATGTTTTTCTCTGTATATGTGCCTAAGAGTGGGATTTCAGAGTCATATGGTAGCTCTATTTTTAGTTTTTTTTAAAGAACCTCCATCCTTGAAGCTTCTCCATCACTTGGGGAAGGAGCAGGGGTTCAGAAGGCTGGCCAACCCCTGCATTCCTTCAGAGGCACCAAATAGAGTCCTCTACGGGGTCACGTCCCCTGTGCCTCCTTGTGCAGGGAGCAGGCCTGCCCACCACTCTGCCTGGCGCTTCTCTTTCTTCACCTGTTTCCCACTCTCTTGATTTCCTCATCTTGATAATGACTTCAAATCTTCCCCACTCTCCCCAAACCTCATTCTTCCTCACTACCCACTGCCCGCTTTGTAGCCCTCATAGGAGCCTGCAGAGAGAAAGTCTCTCCCATTTTTTTTTCTTTCATTTTATGTAATTTCAGACTTCCAGAAAAGTCAAGAATAATGCAAAGAATGCTCATATATCTGTTAGTCAGATCACCAATTGTTAACATTTTGTCTCATTGGCTCTGTCATCTTTCTCTAAACATTTTATTTATTTAGAAAATATCTATTATTTATTTTTTCTTGAGACTCTTCAAAGTAAGTTTACAGACACATTTCTCCTTTAATCTGAATACCTACCAAGAACAGGAACTTTCTCTTGTATATACATAGCGTGATTTTTGAAAACATGAAATTCAGCATGGACATTCTACTATTATAAATTATCACATATTAGAAATTATTATATATAAATTATATATTACATAATTCAGAGTATGTATTTACAGTTTACCAATTTTCCAAAAAATATCTTTTGCTTTTTTTTTGGCTTGGGGTCCTTTCTCCATTGTGGAGTTGCATTATGAATTTCTAACTCCATCATTCCTCCTAAGTTATTAGCTAATATTCTATTGTAAAGAATTGTCTCTTCTATGTGTCTGTGTATTATGTATGTATGTATGTATCAATCAATCAATCAATCAATCATCTTTGTATCTATGAATCTATCACTCACCTGCATATCTGTGTATCTGTGTGTCTATCCATGTATCCATTTGCATCTATGTATCAATTATCTATGGATCTAATAATCATCTATGTATTTATCTGTATATCTATGTATGTACCAATCAATCATCTGTGTATCTATGTCCTTGTGTATGCATTCATTATCTGTGTATCTATCTATATAGCCATCTCTGTATCTATCAATCATCTATGCATCTATCTGTGTATCTGTTTGTTATCTATCTCAGGAAATGTTCCCGGATTTTTATTTTAATATTGTCCTGGCCTGGACCAGTGGGCTTAGGTCTTCCCTGGTGGCTCAGGCAGTAAAGCATCTGCCTGTAATGCGGGAGACCTGGGTTCGATCCCTGGGTGCAGAAGATCCCCTGGAGAAGGAAATGGCAACCCATTCCAGTACGCTTGCCTGGAAAATTTCATGGATGGAGGAGCCTGGGAGGCTATAGTCCATGGGGGTCACAAAGAGCTGGACACGATAGGGCAACCTCACTGGTTCACTGGACCAGTGGGAGCCCCTTCAGGCTGGCTCCTCTGTCCTTTTGACATAACCTTATTGTTCTCTGAGCTCTTCCTTACTTTTTAGCACAAGAGCACACTGCTCTTGTACTCTTTCTGCCCCAATCTTGGAATCAACCATTTTCCCAAGGAGCCAGGATCCTTTCGGTGGGACTTGGCATTGACATGTCAAGATCAGAATGTCTTTCCAGTTTCTGCCTACACACGTAGCTGCCTCTTTAAAGCTGATTCATCTGGGAGGGGTGGACTGATCTCTCCCACTGGATTCTGGGGCTGTGTTTCCAGAGAAGAGCACAGTGCCAGCACATAATAGACACCCAGTACATGATGGTGGAATGAATGAATGCAGTGTCCTGAAGTCTGCTGCCATGCTGACCCCTTCCCCTAACTCTCGGTCTCTGTCTGTGTCCCCAGGGTCCCCCCCAGGACCTATCCGTTCATCTCTGGTGAGTAAGAACCATCTTTCTTATTTTTAACTTGGGGTGCATTGGGGTGGATGTTTGGGCTGGACATTGGGGTGCCACAAGGGGCTGCAAACAAGTCAGTTATTCATTCTTCAAACTTTCAGCCCTAATGAATGAATAACAAGTCAGTTATTCATTCTTCAGCCTTAACTGCTGGGTCCAGCCCTACACCAGGGGCTGCTGAGGAGAGAGCACAGGCCAAAGAGGGTCCTTGACTTTGGGATATTAGGTTCTAGTGGAAATAAAATGATGGTGGCAATATAATGGGAGCTTCTTCTCCTTCTCCACCTGCCTTTTTTTTTGAGAACGTACTGCTTAGAGTACAGCGAGGGATGGAGGGTTATACTGTTGCTTTGGAGCACACTGACTCGGTTCCAATCCTGACTCTAACATTATCCAGCTGTGTGACCTTTAGCCAGTAACTCAGCTTCTCTGTGCTTCAGCTTTTCTCCCTGGAAAACAAATTGGTAACAATATCTGATTCATAGGGCTGTTAAGAAGTTTCCATGAGCCTATAAAGTGTTTAGCTCTATTCCTGACATGCAAAAAGCACTTTATTATCTATTCTTATTAGCATTAGCTGTTATGACCACATTTCACCCATTGTAAAATGCATATTTTTCCCTCTCACTGTTTAATGCCTCTGGCATTGGAATGGCTCTTGCAATTAGTGGTGTCTCAGTTCTTCTGCCTAATTTTATGGGTGTGTGTGTGTGCTAAGCACTCAGTCGTGTGACTCTGTGACCTCATGGACTGTAATCTGCCAGGCTCCTCTGTCCAGGCAAGAATACTGGAGTGGGTAGCCATTCCCTTCTCCGGGCAGATTCTTTACCATCTGAGCCACTAGGGAAACCAGTAATTTTTATTTCATAATTGCCCGTGAAAGCATGATGTATTTTACAATGATTGGTGTCTTAGACTTGACGCACTGTGATATTGTTTTTATGACCACCGTGTCAGCATTTTAAGGGCAATTCTTGTAATAATGCTTTGAGTGCATTGTTTTCTTAATCTCTTTCTGCAATGGAGGAAACCAGGACTCAGAGAGCAGCAAGTAACTTGTTCAGTGTCAGAAAGCAAGGAAGTGAAACAGGTGGGATTCGAACCCAAGACTGCCGGACTTCAAAGCCCAACCTTATTACACAAAGGGCCTAGTAACGCCCCCGTGTGGTGAACACCCACCACGTATGAGGTGCTTCAACTGTGTCTTTGCCTTTTGCCGAAATTGTTCCTCTGTGATGGGCAGTTTTATCTCCTTTTTTCAGAGAAGGAAATTAGGGCTGAGAGAAGCACACTCGGGTCCCGAGGTCACAGAGCAACTGGGTGGCGGATCCAGGGTTTGAACTGTGCTCGCCTGAGAGAGGGTGCTCCCTCTATCCCTGCCCGGCCAGATGCGGGAAAATGAGGCCACTGCGGCCGGAGCGGGGGCGAGGAGAGAGGGAGACCCTGACTTTGGGGGCAACAAGGATTTAAGGGGGTGCCCAAAACTCAGACTTTGAGAGCCACACTCTGGTGTGTGTGTGTGTGTGGGGGGGCATACTCTTTTAATGTGATGGCACTCCACTCCAGCACTCTTGCCTGGAAAATTCCATGGACGGAGGAGCCTAATAGGCTGCAGTCCAGGTGTCGCAAAGAGTCAGACACGACTGAGCAACTTCACTTTCTCTTTAAGAAAACAAAAGCAATGGGGAAAAAACCAGCTATGATGGGCAAACTATCAAAACTGTAAATCAAGGCAGGATATGACAGGGCTGGGAGTAGGGAAAGGTGAATTGTGGTCAGCCAGGCATGTGCAGAGTCAGATCTCGTCCTTATTTAAAGTTTTGACATTTTATTCATCATGGATTTTTTTTCAATTTAGTTTTAAAATTTAGGTAAAATTCACATGACATAAAACTAACCATTTAAAGTGGCATATATGTTATTATTTACACTTATATTACATACATTTATCAATATAATTATATATTGCATAATGTAGTTAGCTAAATATTAAAAATATAATGTAATTATATATATATATAATTAATACATATTAGGTTATATGTTTATATTATGAGAAGCCCTGGTGGCTCAGCAGTAAAGAATCTACCTGCCAATATTTGACAATGCAGGAGATGCAGGTTTGATCCCTGAGTCGGGAAGGTCCCCTGGAGAAGGAAATGGCAACCCACTTCAGTATTCTTGCCTTGGAAATCCCATGGACAAAGAAGCCTGGCCAGCCATAGTGCATGGGATTGCAAAGAGTCAGACATGATTTAGCGACTTAACAACAAAAATGTATAATTAACATATATTATTTATGTTATATTCACACTTAGAGCATATAAACATATTCACACATGTATTATCTGTAATTATATGGTATATAATATAAATTGTTATATATCACACACACATTCATTTTATATATAATAAATAATTCATATTTATATCATAAATGCATTATCTACAGTGTATATTATTTATGTTACATACTAATTCCATACATATTATCTATAATTATATAGTATATAATTAATATATATTACTTGTTATATATTAATGTTTATATTTATAGCATAAACACATTGACCTCATATTTACATATCACTTATAATTATGTTATCTATAGTTAATGTATATTTTTATGTTACATACTTAAATTTATGCTATTAATATATTCCTGTTCTTGCTTATACATCACATATAATATATAATCTATAATTAATATATATTATTTCCACTGTATATTTGCACTTACAGCATAATTATATTCATAGTCACATCTCTATTTATTTTTCACATTTATGTTAAATGTACATTTACAGTGGTATGCAACCAGCACCTCTCTCTAGCTCTGAAACATTTTGATTACCCCCGAAAGAAATGTCCCCCTTGTTAACAGTGACCCCTCCTCTCCCTCCCCAAGCCCTGACAACCATGAACAACCTTTCTGTGTCTATGACTTTGCCAGTTCTGGGCGCTTCATATAAATGGAATTCTACACTGTGCCCTTTGTGACTGGCTTCTCTCACTCAGCACCCTGTTTTCAGGGTTCATTAACCTTATAGCACTTAATCAGTACTTCATTCCTTTGATGGCTGCTTTTGCGATTTAGAAACTATTGCATTAAAGTGCTCCTTATTTTCTTTGTGGTTATTTATCCTGATGACTGACTTTTTTGGCTTGCACTTTAATTTTTGTACCTGGGGCTGTGTCTCACTCTCCTCATCTTATTTCCATCCTGGTGACCACAAAGATGGGCACACAGTGGACACTCAGTAATACCTTTCCAGAAATGCCAAATTTCAGAGTAAAAAGGAAAAAAAACCCACACCTGTTTTTCTGTACTCATACTCTCAATAGTTCTGAAACCAAATGTGTGTTGTTGTTGTTTTTTTTTAATTCTCCACACCTAACAATTCTCTAATTCTACAGACACCAGCTTGGGTGTGCTATGATTCTATTCAATTCTGACATGATTTGTCTGGAGTTAGTGACAAATCCCATAGATTAAGGGCTTGGTTTCTAGCTTGGTTTACCTAGCTCACATGGTAAAAAAAATCCATGTGCAGTGCAGGAGACCTGGGTTCAATCTCTGTGTTGGGAAGATCCCCTGGAGAAGGAAATGGCAACCCACTCCAGTATTGTTGCCTGGAGAATCCCACGGACAGAGGAGCCTGGCAGGCTACACCCATAGAGTTGCAAAGAGTCGGACACGACTGAGTGACTAACACACTTCAAAAGATAGCCCTCCACTTTAGATGACAATCACAAGCCTGGATCACCCAGACTTCTGGCCCACCAGCTACAAATGGGAGCTTCCCATAGCCCCCTCCTTGGGTTTGATAATTTGCTAACACAAACTCCCAGAACTTGTAGAAACAGTTTCCTTACTAGACTGTTTATTATCAAAGGATTCAAATCCAGAACAGTCAGATGGAAGAGTTGCTTGGGGCAAGGTATGGGGAAACGGGACTGGGCTTCCATGCCCCCTGGGCTTGCACCCACCCACCCCATCCTGGTATCTCTCTGTGTTCACCAACCTGGAATCTCTCCAAACAGTTTGGTTGGGACTTCCCTGGTAGTCCAGTGGTCAAGACTTTGCACTTCCCATGCAGAGGGCACAGGTTCGATCCCTGGTCAAGGAAGTAGGATTCCACAAGATGAGTGGTGGTGGTTGGGAATCTCCACCCACACCTCCACACACAAAAAATCAAAACTATTTGGTTGGAGTTAGGTTGAGGCATCTTTGTATAGGCAAGATTGATTAAATTATGGGTCGTTAGTGATGGACTCAACCTCCATCTCTGCAGATGTGGAGGTGGGGCAGGGCTGAAAACTTCAAGCCTCTAATCACGTGGCTCTTCTGATTACTAACCCTTATCCTGAGGCTATTAAAGAGCCCCCAGGGGCTTCCCTGGTCTAGTGGCTAAGACTCCAAGCTCCCCATGCAGGGGGCCTGAGTTTGATCCCTGGTCAGGGAACTAGATCCCATATGCAGCTAATAGTTTGCAAGCTGCGACAAAGACTGATGATCCTACGTGCCTCAACTAAGACCCAGGGCAGCCAAGTAAATAAAAGTAAATATTAAAAAGAGAAGAACCCCAGTCAGCTTATTAGCATACAAAAAGACAATTATTGGGCTTCCCTGGTGGCTCAGAGGTAAAGAATCTGCCTGTCAATGAAGGAGAAACAGGTTCCATCCCTGATCCGGGAAGATCCCACATGCTGTGGAGCAACTAAATCCATGTGCCACAACTATTGAGCCTGTGCTCTAGAGTCCAGGAGCCCCAACTACTGAGCTCATGTGCCACAACTAGAGAAAAACCTACACAGCAACAAAGACCCAACACAGACAAAAATAAAAACAAATAAAAATTAAAAAAAGACATATTACTTTGGAGATTCCAAAGGTTTTAGGAGTTATATGGAGAAGGCAATAGCAAACCACTCCAGTGCTCTTGCCTGGAAAATCCCATGGGCAGAGGAGCCTGGTAGGCTGCAGTCCGTGGGGTCTCGAAGAGACACGACTGAGCGACTTCACTTTCACTTTTCACTTTCGTGCATTGGAGAAGGAAATGGCAACCCACTCCGGTGTTCTTGCCTGGAGAATCCCAGGGACGGGGGAGCCTAGTGGGCTCTGGTGTCTATGGGGTCGCACAGAGTCGGACACGACTGAANGACTTCACTTTCACTTTTCACTTTCGTGCATTGGAGAAGGAAATGGCAACCCACTCCGGTGTTCTTGCCTGGAGAATCCCAGGGACGGGGGAGCCTAGTGGGCTCTGGTGTCTATGGGGTCGCACAGAGTCGGACACGACTGAAGCGACTTAGCAGCAGCAGCAGCAGCATGCCAGGAAAGGGTGGAGAGCATAGAGAACAAATCTATTTCTTCCTGTATCGCACTGAGACATAGCTACACCTAAAGGCTAGTGTTGTCTCCTGCAATCCAATTGTGAAAGCTTGGGCGTGACTTACAGGTGTCTCATGGCTGTTGCCTCCCCCAGGTTTACCTACCAGAGTGATGTGAACCTCTCTTCTTGGTATGTCTTGACAGGTACGCTGGCCCCATGGAGCGAGCCGGGGCGGAAAGCATTCTTACCAACCGCTCGGATGGGACGTTCTTGGTGCGGCAGAGGGTGAAGGATGCCGCAGAATTTGCCATCAGCATTAAGTAATTTCTTCTTTCCTGGCCTGTTTCCCCTTGTGAGCTGAGCACTTCAGGTGCTTGGGAAGGATGAAACCATTTGGGTACTGTTTCCGAGGGCTCCGAGAAGCTCCAGTACCAGTCCTTTATGTCTCAGCACAGGAAAAGAATTCAGCGAGAGGCAAAGTGATAGATATGAAGTGACTTATTAGGATGGGATGCTTGTAAGGTTTACAAAAGGGTGGGCCAAAAATGCTCTGCCGCACAAGCTGGAATCAAGATTGGCAAGAGAAATATCAATAACCTCAGATATGCGGATGACACCACCCTTATGGCAGAAAGTGAAGAGGAACTCAANAGGACCTGGGCTTTTGTTTGTTGGAAGATTTATGATTACAGTGTCAATTTCTGTGCTTGTGATGGTTCTGTTAGGATTTTCTATTTCTTCCTGGTTCAGTTTTGGAAAGTTGTACTTTTTAAGAATTTGTCCATTTCTTCCACGTTGTCCATTTTATTGTCAAATAATTGCTGATAGTAGTCTCTTAGGATCCTTTGTATTTCTGTGTTGTCTGTTGTGATCTCTCCATTTTCATTTATAATTGTATTGATTTGATTTCTCTCCCTTTCTTTCTTGATGAGTCTGGCTAATGGCTTGTCAATTTTATTTATCCTTTCAAAGAACTAGCTTTTGGCTTTGTTGATTTTTGCTATGGTCTCTTTTGTTTCTTTTGCATTTATTTCTGCCCTAATTTTTAAGATTTCTTTCCTTCTCCTAATCCTGGTGTTCTTCATTTCTTCCTTTACTAGTTGCTTTAGGTGTAGAGTTAGGTTATTTATTTGACTTTTTTCTTGAGGTATGCCTGTATTGCTATAAACCTTCCCCTTAGCACTGCTTTTACAGTGTCTCACAGGTTTTGGGTTGTTGGGTTTTCATTTTCATTCATTTCTATGCATATTTTGATTTCCTTTTTGATTTCTTCTGTGATTTGTTGGTTATTCAGCAGTGTGTTGTTCAGCTTCCATATGTAGGAATTTTTAATAGTTTTTCTCCTGTAATTGAGATCTATTCTTAATACATTGTGGTCAGAAAAGATGGTTGGAATGATTTCAGTTTTTTTGAACTTACCAACGCTAGATTTATGGCCCAGGATGTGATCTATCCTGGAGAACGTTCCGTGTGCGCTTGAGAAAAAGTTGAAATTCATTGTTTTGGAATGACATGTCCTATAGATATCAATTAGGTGTAACTGGTTTATTGCATCATTTAAAGTTTGTGTTTCCTTGTTAATTTTGTGTTTAATCTATCTATAGGTTTGTGTGGGGTATTAAAGTCTCCCACTATTATTGTGTTATTGTTAATTTCCCCTTTCATGCTTGTTAACACTTGTCTTACATAGTGTGGTGCTCCTATTTTCGTTGCATATGTATTCATAATTGTTCTATCTTCTTCTTTGATTGATCCTTTGATCATTATGTGGTGTCCTTCTTTCTCTCTTTGCACAGGCTTTGTTTTAAAGTCTAATTTATCTAATATGAGTATTGCTACTCCTGCCTTCTTTTAGTCTCTATTTGCGTGGAATAACTTTTTCCAGCCCTTCCTTTCAGTCTGTATGTGTCCCATGTTTTGAGGTGGGTCTCTTGTAGACAACATATATAGGGTCTTGTTTTTGTATCCATTTAGCCAGTCTTTGTCTTTTGCTTGGGGCATTCAGCCCATTTATGTTGAAGGTAATTATTGATAAGTATGATCCCGTTGCCATTTACTTTATTGTTTTGGTTTGATTTTATGCACCCTTTTTGTGTTTCTTGTCTATAGAAGAATGGAATGGCAAGACATACTTAAAGTGATGAAAGAAAACAACCTACAGCCCAGACTACTGTACCCAGCAAGGATCTCATTCAAATATGAAGGAGAAATAAAAA
>SJYV01018800.1:0-14396 GCA_006410875.1 Neotragus pygmaeus | reverse complement strand
TGATACGAGGGGAGCCCCAACTTCACATCAGCAGGCTGCACTAAAGGCAAAAGGGAACAATCAAAGTGTCTCCTGGTTGGAAAACAATTGGTAAACATCGACAGCCACTTGAAATCACATTTTGATTTGATCCCTATTCTGAGCTTGAAGTTCCTTCCATTATTCTCCAAATTTCACTAATGACCTAACAATACAACAGCATCATGATAGCTTAAAGGCGAGGAGGTGAATTCCAATTTTGGACTAAAGCAAAATTTTGAAAGAGAAGGGACCGCGTCCAACTGCGAGACCTCTCATTATGCAGACAAGGGCCAAGATAAGCAACAGCAAGAGGATAGAGAAAAACTGAGTTCAGTAATAGAAGAAATCAAGTCATGTTTTGGTTTGTTAACAGAACAAGTGACCCCAGAGAAATGGAGCCACTTGGAACTCAGAATACCAAGAAATTACTAATAATATGAAAAATGTNAAGAGGATAGAGAAAAACTGAGTTCAGTAATAGAAGAAATCAAGTCATGTTTTGGTTTGTTAACAGAACAAGTGACCCCAGAGAAATGGAGCCACTTGGAACTCAGAATACCAAGAAATTACTAATAATATGAAAAATGTTGTTCAGTTGCTCAGTCGTGTCCCACTCTTTGCGACCCCATGGACTACAGCATGCCAGGCTTCCCTGTCCAGCACCATCTCCCGGGGCTTGCTCAAAGTCATGTCCATCGAGTCAGTGATGCCATCCAATCCTCGCATCCTCTGTCATCCCCTTCTCCTCCTGCCCTTGATTTTTCCCAGCATCAGGGTCTTTTCCAATGACATTAAAAATGGATGTCCATATTTTAAAACTTAGAATAAAACCTGTATCCTTGTTACACACAAATTGAGAGTTCAAAACATTTGGCTGATGACCTAGTGTCTATAAAATCTGATCCCTCTAATATCTCAGAACCCAATGAAAAAGTACTGGGATTTATTTTTAAAATCAGTGGCACTTTACTACCTTTTGTAATCTTACTACAAACTAGAGCTGTTCCTTCATCTATTTGTCTCTTGCTACCCACCCAGCAAATACATGTAATTCCCTCTTACTTGCTTTTTTCTACATTTTGGCTTCCATGACCAACCAGATGGTTAGACATTTGGGAAGTCTGAAAGTCATAAAATACGTGATACATTCACGGAAGTGCTTAGATGATAGACTTTGCTTCTTCAAGTTTGGAACCAAGTTNCAGCAAATACATGTAATTCCCTCTTACTTGCTTTTTTCTACATTTTGGCTTCCATGACCAACCAGATGGTTAGACATTTGGGAAGTCTGAAAATCACAAAATACGTGATACATTCACGGAAGTGCTTAGATGATAGACTTTGCTTCTTCAAGTTTGGAACCAAGTTATGCTAATGTTGCCTTCACTCAACTCCATTTTGGTAGCTACTGAGCACACCGTGTGTACTGAGTAACTCTGTATGGGATGGTCTCTGTTTCCCTATTTATTGATCACTGTATGGATGATTGTATGTGAGGTCAAAATTGAATAATGGATTCATAATGTTCAAAATCTACTTAAACAAATAGAGAAAATCTAGTGAGAAAACTGTGTTATTGATGTCAACAAAGTCAGAAGACTCATCTGGTCATCCTCTAAGGCATGATGAGACGGGAGACAAAGGAGGCATATTACTGTGCGTTAGCTGCTCACTCGCGTCTGACTCTTTTGCGACCCAATGGACCTTGCCAGGCTCCTCTGTCCATGGGATTCTCCAGGCAAGAATACTGAAGTGGGTTGCCATTCCCTTCTCCAGAGGATATTCCTGACCCAGGGATAGAACTTGCGTCTCCTGCATTGCAGATAGATTCTTTACTGAGTCAGTCAGTTCAGTTCAGCCGCTCAGTCGTGTCCGGCTCTTTGCAACTCCATGGACTGCAGCATGCCAGGCTTCCCTGGAGCTTACTCAAACTTATCTCCATCCAGTCGGTGATACCAACTAACTATCTCATCTCATATTCTGTTGTCCCCTTCTCCTCCCACCTTCAATCTTTCCCAGCATCAGAGTCTTTTCCAATGAGTCAGTTCTTTGCATCAGGTGGCCAAAGAATCGGAGTTTCAGCTTCAGCATCAGTCCTTCCAAAGAATATTCAGGATTGATTTCCTTTAGGATGGACTGGTTGGATCTCCTTGCAGTCCAAGGGACTCTCAAGAGTCTTCTCCAACACCACAGTTCAAAAGCATCAATTCTTCTACTGAGTCAGAGATGCCATCTCATCTCTATCATAAAGTAAGCAGACCCTGAACACAGATTTGTCACTGTCTAAAACAGTGACAAGAAATGCTGGCATGTAGGATATAATAGATTATGAATCTGGTCTAGGCTATCTATTTAGAAATCTCAGTGGAATCTGTGTCTACAGAGATGTCTGGTGATGGGCTTAATTAGATTATAACCAGCTTTGTATTTTCTGATGAATGACAGATGAGTCAAGGGCTAAGAAAAAGCAAAGTGCACCAGGTCACAAATCTCAGCTGACATTCTTCTGCATTATTACCTTATAAGGATAATTTGTGTGTCTCTGTGGACTCAGCACAGTCTTTTGTTGAATTTAAAAGGTATCAGTCGATTCTCCCATGGTTTACATTCATTTCCAGTCATGGTTCCGGAGCCTATGTTGTTGGTGTCCTAACCATATTCCTTCTCCGTTCCTTGGAGGTTGCCTGCAGCCTGGTCCTTTCTAAATCTACAGTTTCCTGTGCCTCAACCAATGAGGAAGTGATTGGTGGATAAATATCTCAGCTCCCACATCCACATCCCTCAGTGGGCAGATCTGAGCATCTTCTACTCGTCCCTCCGAGGGTCTCCAGATGGATAGAGCCCCTGTTTCCAGCTACCCCTTTCAATAGCTGGAGCTGGATCCTTCCTGATCTACTCCCTCACTCGGCCACCTGGAACCACATTCAACTAAATGTCCAAACTCACATCCTCGTCTGAGTGTTGCTCGGGGTAAACCTAACTGAGACTTCTGCAAGCGCCTTCGTTTTCTGCCTGGACTTCGTTTCCACCGGGACTTCCTGGTGGCTCAGACGGTAAAGCATCTGCCTATGATGTGGGAGACCCGAGTTCAATCCCTGGGTTGGGAAGATCTCTTGGAGAAGGAAATGGAAACCACTCCAGTATTCTTGCCTGGAAAATCCCATGGATAGAGGAACCTGATAGGCTACAGTCCATGGGGTCGCAAAGAGCTGGACACGACTGAGTGACTTCACTTTTTTCCACTTTTTTTTTTTCATTTTCTGCCTACATTCTGTAGGCAGAAACTAAACCTCAAGGGGCTTCTCAGATGGCTCAGTGGTAGAGTCTGCCTGAAATACAGGAGATGCAGGAGTCACGAGTTTGATCCCTGGGTTGGGAAGATCCCCTGGAGGAGGACATGGCAACCCACCCCAGTATTCTTGCCTGGAGAATCTTGTGGAAAGAGGAGCCTGGTGGGCTATAGTCCGTAGGATTGCACAGAGTTGGACACAACTGAAGCAATTTAGCTCACATGCAAACCCCCGAGACCACAGAGCCAGCCTTCCCTAAAGGTCAGATTCCATGAACAAAAAAGATAAATTAAATAAAGCAATTTTCTTTCATGCCCATAGCTTCATTTAATGACCAAATGTAAATCATGGTCTTTCATTTAGTCCCACGTGTAGACAGATGACTGGCTTTTTATAGGTAGTTTGAAAAATACAGGAAATCAACTCCATATGTTGTGTAAACCAAATTTTTCTTTGTGTGTGTGTGTTAAAGAATCTTTGTGAAGTTAGAGTGGAGTAAAGATGTTGGTAACAGCCTACCAGCCAAAAAGAAAAGAACCCAAGCCTTCTCAATTATCACATGATTCTGATGGACAGCGAGACCAGTGACCAAAGCCCACAGACAGGATTCGTGTTTTGGGGTCTGCACACATCCTCTTGGTCATCATGGCATTGGATAAAGGGGTAAGCCTTAAATAAAGTCTGTACTTGAACATTCTGAATCAAGTCACTGTTAAATACGTCTTTCTTCCCTTATAAAGTGCTGTGCTATAAAAGGAAAGCCCAATATTATGGCACACATGATAAATTTCAACTCAACTCATAATCTGACAAGGTTAATATTTCCATTAATATTTCAGCTTTTTGATAATGTATCTGTATGCCCTGCAAAATTATCTGAAAGCAACACACAAACTTAAGTGCTTAATATGCCAGATATGACTTAGCTACATTATCTCCAAATACACTGGAGAAACTCCTTAAGGGGACTTTTGGAAAATCAAGTCGTCACAAAACTGATTGATGCACACCATCACTATTTCTTTCTCTTTTTAGAAAAGACTGTCGAGTGACAGGGAATTTGGGTAATTCCAGCCTACTCAAAGATTATCCAGTGAATAGGTCGGCCACAGTTTGAGAGTTTCATTTTAACACATGTCTTTATTAAGCCTCTAATCAATATTCATTAAATTCATACATTTTTCTGAGAATGTATTCTTTTAAATTGTGCCGCATAAAAAGCTAGAGTTTGTAAATTTCAATGTACTATTGATCAAAATTCAAGACACTCTCCAACTCCAAATTGTTTCTAACATAATGAAACAAAGCAGATATTTAACTTTACTTTTTTATGCCATTTTTGAGATTATTTCAGTTGACAGGAAAATCCAATTTAAGCAAACATTCTGCTGCTGCTGCTAAGTCACTTCAGTCGTGTCCGACTCTGTGTGACCCCATAGACGGCAGCCCACCCAGGCTTCCCCGTCCCTGGGATTCTCCAGGCAAGAACACTGGAGTGGGTTGCCATTTCCTTCTCCAATGCATGAAACTGAAAAGTGAAAGTGTAGTCACTCAGTCATGTCTGACCCTCAGCGACCCCATGGACTGCAGCCTACCAGGCTCCTCCGTCCATGGGATTTTCCAGGCAAGAGTCCTGGAGTGGGGTGCCATTGCCTTCTCCGATGCTGTATGCTTAAATTCTGAGCTATCATATACTGATGTACATTATATCCTGTTTCTTCTTTAAACCATGTATGTAATAAATGTTTAAAATTGCTGCATTTTCGGAAAGGAGGATGACAAGGACTTGCTCTTTAATAAGAATTGATTTTTTTCCTCTGTCAAAATTCTTATTTCTATCTAGTTCTTATTTTAAATGCCATTCAGTTACCTCAGGATGGCAAACCAATTCGATATATTAATCCTCCTATTGTATTCATTCCTTTCATTGAAGGAGTAAGTTACAAACTTTCTCTTCCCAAGAGAAAGTAGTCACTGGCATAAACAGACACCAGATCCCTAAGCAGCTACTGTGTTACAAGAGGTGCTGAAGAGATATGCTGATATGCTTCCATTCAATATTGACCTGCAACATGAAAGGACCAGGTATCCGTTTAGAATCAAACACTGAAGCCTCTGTACTTGGAAAACACCCACCAGGGATGTGCATCCGTGTCAGTATTTTCCCCCAGATATTTCTCCTCTTGCAGCCAGCTTCATGTGTGCAAGTCTCAGTGAAAAACCATCCTTTCTTGCCACCAGCCTCTATCATCTGCACACTTCCGATGTTAAGGTATAGCTTTTGCTCAGTCGCTAAGTCATGTCTGACTCTTTGCAGCAGCATGGAAGCTCCCCGCATCAGGTGGCCAAGGGCTGGGTTTCTGCTTTAGCATCAGTCCTTAATGAATATTCAGGACTGGTTTCCTTTAGGATTGACTAGTTTGATCACCGTGCAGTCCAAAGGACTCCCCAGAGTCTTCTCAGCACCACAATTTGAAAGCATCACTTCTTTGGTGTGCAGCCTTTCTTATGGTCCACATCACACATCCATACATGACTATTGCAAAAACCATAGCTTTGACTAGACGGACCTTTGTCAGCAAAGTGATGTGTCTGCTTTGTAATACTCTGTCTAGGTATATACTAAGGTGTAGTAACAGCTGTCATTACTGCTATTTCTTGCTATTCAATTTAGTTTGTTTCTCTTCAGTCCAGCCTCAGGAATCTTGCTTCACAGCAATCAATCAGTTAATACTTATTATTTGAAAGGTCTTGCTTTATCTAACTTTGAATTTTACAATACAGTCAGTCATCATATTTATGCATGACGAAACCCAGCACTGTCTAGTAGCAACAGCACCCAAGTCTGAGCAGATCTGAGCTCCTGCTCTTTCTCTGCCACGACCCACATGACCTCAGTTAAATCCCTCCAGCCTTGGGAACCTGAATTTAGTTGTTTAAAAAAATATCGGTTAAACTTGGTGAGTTGAAGGTCTGCAGGTCCCTGTAAGTTCTTAGAATTATATGGAACCACAAGAGGTTTTTTCCTTGAATGTGTCTCTTACTGTTTCAGACTCAAACACAAAGGAAAGGAGGCGAGTGTTCACAACGGCAGACCAGCCAAGACAGTTAAGAAGCACTGCGGGAAAGGAGAGGCCTCGTGACAAAGAAACTCCTCCATGAAGGTCACTTCACTGAACTGCAAGAGGACGGAGAATGGTGCGGGGCGCTGGTGTGCTGTGTGAACGGCCAGCGTTTGTGGGCAGAAAGTCAACTTGCTTATTACACAGTTTAGGGAGGCTGAAATGCTTGGAGCAAATGAAAATCAACACGCATTTTGACAAGTCACTGTTCCCTTTTATAAAACCGTTAAGGCCTTTTGTTGCATTCATATATTATTGTCTCATTTTATAAACCCTGGCTATATTAAATTCTATTTAAATTTAAACACTTTTGACCAAAAAGGGGGGTGGTGCAAAATAGATAAAGCGTTGTCTCAGAGCCGGTAGAGGGAGGTGGTATTCACTAGGGAGTCAAGACCTGATGAACTTGCATCTTCCGACTTTGTGGTCACTGATTTCTCATCCTACTGGCTAATTTGTAAGCTCAGCAGAAGGATTAAGACTGTTGGGGCACTTTTACAGAACACATCAGTAACAAAAGATGGAAGGAAAAAAACGATCACTTACATGCGATTACTCTCCAGGGAGGAGTTAGAGAACACAAGGCTAAAGTCCAGTTATAAAGTGTGTTTTCAGTCACAGGTGACAGTAAATTGATACTTTTAAATTCAAACTACTAACCATCAATTTAATTCTTTAATACAGAGCCTCTAGGAGGTCTTCCTAGTGGCTCAGACAGTAAAGAATCTGCCTGTCATGCAGGAGACAAGGGTTTGATTCCTAGGTCAGGAAGATCGCCTGGAGAAGGGAATGGCAACCCACTCCAATATTCTTGCCTGGAGAATCCCATGGATTGAGGAGCCTGGTGGGCTATAGTCCAAAGGCTCTCAAAGAGTTAGACGTGACTGAGCAACTAACACTTTCAGTGGAAGAAATACCGTTCATAAAGTAGAAAGCCTTCAATCCTTGGGTGGGAGACTGTGGAAATTCTGAGATAAGAGGCACAGCTCTGTTCCCTGACCAGGCAGCAGGACACACAGGTACCCACAGCGAGATGGTGGGATGGTCTGTGAGTTTCACATGCGTCTCTGAAGGCCGCTGCTCCCACGAGGCCCGAGATGACACAGCTCAACACCAGGACTATGAAAACACCCAAAGGGGAGCTCATCATGCAAATGGACCTCCACACCCATACACTAAAACGTGAAAAAGTAAATGCTCCAGATTAACAATGACTCTGGTCTGATTTTCCCCTCCAAGGTCATCTGCCTGTATGCAGGGAACACCCTCCAGCCTGAAACAGGCAAAGCCAGTTGAAGAAAATACAGAAACATTGTATGAAGACTGACCCCTTTCCTGGATTCTGGGGAAAAGAGAAACTCAGGATGTACAGGGAAGGCTAGGTGATTTCTTCTGAGAAGAAGGAAAGATGGAGATGCTGCCAGAGGAGATGATAAGAAGATACAGACAAATATGTGAGATCAACTATATTAAATGCATTGACCAGAGATATATTAATGCCAGAGGTGTTAGTTTCTGCAAAAATCCCCTAGTTGATAAAATGCTAAATATTGCAGGCAGTAAAATGGAATACTGTAACATCCTAATGCAATCCGTTGATGAAACTGTACACCACAGATGACCAGATAACAATGCAGCTATATACACACAACACTCCCAGTCACTCAGTCGCTATTCTGAAATACATGTTGGCCCTTTCTTTCCTTGCTCCTCTGACCGTAAGCTTGGCCACATGGCTTGGTTTGACCAATCACCTGTGAAGGGCATGATGTGTGCTTCTTCTGAGCAGAAGCTTTAAGAGCCAGTGTGAGGCTTACCATTTCATTTCCATCTGCTCTGGGAACCAGCAGTGTCCCTGCGAGAGGCTGCTCTGAGCCTGAGTTGCATGTAAGATGCAAAATGGAAGCTCATCTGTACTGGAGAAATACAAGGTCTCTTTGGCATTATCATTGCCTGCTCCTTCAGTCTGGGGGTGATTTGTGCCACAGCTCCCCCAAGCTCTTTGGACATATGCAACACTGAAGGGCGTGCACACCAACCCATGTACTCGGTCCTTGTGTGCACACGATTTTCACGCTATTCTGACTTGGGGCAATTTCACTGAGATTTCTTTACTTCTTTGCACAGAGGTAACTTGGAGTTGCATTAAGTGGGGTAGGAATTACCTGGGGTAGGAACTTCCCCATCTGGGATCAGATGCTTTTCTTCAGTTATAAAAACCAGGGAACACTTCTCTAAAAGATATTTTTCCCCCTAAGGAAAAGCTGAAGTTGTGAGAATTCACCCATTCTATTGGCTGCAGGTGTCATGCGACAGGCTAACTGTTGCTGTTCTCCAAAGTACGTGTTCTCACTGGATGGGCTTTCTCTAATGGGCTTTCATCAGGCTGACAAGCGCTCCCACGCTTGAGAATGTTGGCAGCGCTGGACTGAGAGAGCATGGGAGGGTGTCTGCTGGGGTGCAGGTCTGGCTCCTCCTTGATGGTAGTGAGATGGTGGGTTCACTCAGTTTAATCCCTCAGCAGCTTGAGATGCTAGTCTGGAGGAGATGGCTTGGTCTAAGGATGGATGTTCGAGTGTATGAGACATGTGCATGTAAGAGAGGTGGGGAGAGGTGAGGGGAGACTGGAGACTGGAGGCTGTGGAGCTCTGCAGGGGAGACCAGTCCCTTCAATGTTGCTGTAGGTCTGGCCTCAGAAAAAGCTCTGAAAGTTCATGTTTGGGACACTCAAGAATTGCTGACCGAAGAACAGACCTCTCTTTCACATGGAAATGAACTTCCTATTCTTCCAGGAATGACAGAACTACTCTACCTGAATGCAGTTGCTGTGCTCCTCTGTTTATTTTATTGAAGTATAGTCGATTTACAATGTTGCATTAGTTTCTACTGTACAGCAAAATGATTTAGCTATACACATACCTGGCGTGCTTTAGTCCATGGGGTCGCAAGGATTTGGACACGATTGACAGTTGGACTGTGAAGAAGGCTGAGCACCGAAGAATTGATGCTTTTGAACTGTGGTGTTGGAGAAGACTCTTGAGAGTCCCTTGGACTGCAAGGAGATCCAACCAGTCCATTCTGAAGGAGATTAACCTTGGGATTTCTTTGGAAGGAACGATGCTGAAGCTGAAATTCCAGTATTTTGGCCACCTCGTGGGAAGAGTTGACTGATTGGAAAAGACTCTGATGCTGGGAGGGATTGGGGGCAGTAGGAGAAGGGAACAACCGAGGATGAGATTCTGGATGGCATCACGGACTCGATGGACATGAACTCCAGGAGATGGTGATGAACAGGGAGGCCTGGCGTGCATCGATTCATGGGGTCTCAAAGAGTCAGACATGACTGAGCGACTGAACTGAACTGAACTGATAGGTATATACTTTTTAATATATTTTTTCGCATTATGGTTTATCATATCAAATATAGCTCCTTATGCTATACAGTAGGACTTTGTTGCTTTATTCTAAATATAATAGTTTGCATCTGCTAATCCCAAATTCCCAACTCATCCTTCTTCCACCTCCCTTGGCAACTACAAGACTGTTCTCCATGTCGGTGAGTCTGTTTCTATTTTGTAGATAGATTCATTTGTGTTATATTTTACATTCCACATACAAGTGATATCATATGATATTTGTCTGTGACTCACTTCACTTAATGTGGTAATCTCTAAGTCCATCCACGTTGCTGCAAATGGCATCATGTCATTCCTTTTTATAGCTGAGTAGTATTCCACCGTGCACACATACACACACAGCCCATCTTACTCATCCATTCATCTGTTGATGGACATCTAGGTTGTCTCCATGCAGTTTCTGTGCTCTTAATTCAAGGTTCTTTCTCCCATAGTAATTGACTAGTTTTTACATATCAGTTCCAGTTCTAAGCAATTTATAACGATTATCTCACTTAAGTCTTCCCCACACCAAGGATGTAGGTATTATTAATTTCCTCAGTTTTACCAAGAGGAAACTGAAGATAAACTGGTTTGGGGACTTGCTACGTATCTCACATCAAGCTGGTGGTGGAGCCGGGATTTGATCCTGTGGAGGCAGCCAGTGGGTAGCACTCTCCTTGACCATCCAGAACAAGAGACAATATGTAACTAAGCACAGCAAGGAATCCCAGCATCAGCCAGTGGCGGGAAGGGGTTCTATGACACACGGTGGTGTCTCCAGGCATGACTGATTCCTCCATAATTTTTTTGATGGGGAGACTAATCCTTTTCCCTAACTGTGCAGAATGTGGAGGCCTGAAACTCAAAGCAGACTCGGTCTTGGGGCGAGCCTCACAGTGCCCGATGGCGTGGACAGCCCTCAGCCTCTTCTCACCCTTCATGCAGACAATTACTCGAGTGCAGCCCGGACTACCAGGGGCACAGAGCAAACCCCAGTGGACACCGGAAGGCGTTCCTTGAGCAGGCAAGGAACAGAGGAGGTTTCCAGAAGACACCGCTTGACACTTCCATCGTGAACACAGGACTGTATCCTGAAATGAACATTTGGTTTTATTCTGCTCTGAATGCAAAGTCAAGTGGCTGGCTTGGAGAGGTGATCTAAAGACTCCCTGACGTGGAGGTAGATGTTCAAATTTATGCTTATTTATCCTGAAAAATCAAGTCTCCAGAGAAAAGCCTCCAGAGTCAAAACCCTGCAGATAATACCATTTAAATAGTGTACCTGCCCTCAAACACTAACGGTCCCCTTGGGCACCGATGCAGTTGGTACCAGGAGATGGCCCCATCATTTCTGTAGGACATCAACTTTTCAGGGGAAGGAGAATAAATGAGGAAAGAGAGAGAACAGAGCTGAACTCATTCTCATTCTGCTCATAAAGCAATGTCCTCAGCTTCCTCAGATACAAACGAAAGAAGCAAGCAGCAAACACTAGAGCAAAATCCTCGTGGCAAAAAGCTGGAGGCGCCACTCTGCTGGAGTTTTACCAAAAGTGACTCGCATGAAAAGACTGTGGCAAAAACCTAGGGATGCAAGCAATCTCTGCTGAAGTTTGTTGGACTATTCATTTGCTACACACCCGATCTGGGAGCTAATTTTGTTGTTTGTGCGTGCTCCATCAATCAGTTGTGTGACGCCATGGACTGCAGCCCGCCAGGTTCTGCTGTCCATGGGATTCTCCAGGCAAGAATACTGGAGTGGGTTGCCATTTCCTACTGCAGGGGATCATCCCAACCCAGGGACCAAATCTTCATCTCTTGTGTTTCTTGCATTGGCAGGCAGGCTCTCTCTCACTGCACTACCTAAGTTTTATCGTTGTCTTTAGAAAATGCATCCTCTGTACTTGGACTGGAGATTTTCTCTAACCTAAGTTTCACTAACAGGTGTGTCTTTGGAGAGAATGGCATCAAATATTAGCTAAAAACAGCAATGCTGGTTCAGGATCTCAGACTCCCCAAGACGCACTGCAGTGACATCCTGGTTACTTTGAATTAAAGTTACTTGAGAAGCAGCCAGTGCAGAGATATGCCCCTGTCTCCCTGAAAAAAGTGAATACACTTCCCATGTGAAAAGTAGACTCCTTGAGCAAGAAGGTGGAGAATCGTTAATGGCAGAGACAGGCCGTTCAGGACAGAAAGATCCCTGTAAACAAACCTTGTTACTTTTTAAATTCACTACCCCAAATGTGGCTCAGTGGTAAAGAAGCCTGCCTGCAGTGCAGGAGACCCAGGTTCAATCCCTTGGTCAGGAAGATCCCCTAGAGAATGGAATAGCTACCCACTTCAGTACTTCTGCCTGGAAAATTCCATGGACAGAGGAGCTTGACGAGCTACAGTCCATGGGGTTGCAGAGAGTCGGGAAGGACTGAGGCACTAAACAGCCAATTCAAACTCTGTTTAGAGTCTTCATAATTAAGCACCTAAGCCTGAATTTGTCTCCTCAGTTGCTCATAAATGTAGTGTTTCTTTGTCTAAACACAAAAGCTGCCTGCCTTGCAACTTCTTAGGTCCTATTTCTATGAGTTCTCTAAATTCGTATTTTTCCTCCTGTTCATCTGTCTTGGGGCAGCCCGAAGGATGCAAGAAGGGTAGAGGGGAAATTTCCCCCTTCCCTGCACATGGCTACCGGACAAAGAGAAATAAATCGTGGCTTGACACTTCTAGAATTTAAGAAAAACAGCTTGTAAGAGAGTTTATTGCAAGTTACATATGATGATAACTCAAGCTGAAATCACACAGGTGATGGAGAAGGCAACCTGGACTTGGTGTGCTTGCTAACTCATTTCCTTACTCGACTATAAAGTCTTAAGAATTCATCAAAATTTTAAGCCCAGAGGAAGCAGACTGGCAGCCTGCATGCTGAGCCTCGCCAGGCAGATGAGCTCAGACTGGCTTGCAGGGCACACAGGTGTGTTTGCGCATGTGCAGGCTGAAAAAACCTGCACACAGTTATGCAGGGCACGTGATCACTGTACACACTCATCGTGTTGGCCAGTCCTCTGAATCTGACTTCTTACCTTCAGCACTGTGGGTATTTGGGGCTGGAGAGTTTTTTGTTTTGGGAAGCTGTCCTGTGCATTGAAAGATGGTTAGGACTTTCTGTCCAATAGTTCCTACCCACTGGATACCCCGAGTGATTCCATNTGGCCAGTCCTCTGAATCTGACTTCTCACCTTCAGCACTGTGGGTATTTGGGGCTGGAGAGTTTTTTGTTTTGGGAAGCTGTCCTGTGCATTGAAAGATGGTTAGGACTTTCTGTCCAATAGTTCCTACCCACAGGATACCCCGAGTGATTCCATTCCCATCTGGAAATAACCAGAATCATCTTCAGGCACTGCCAAATGCTCGCTGGTGGGATAGTGGTTACAGTAAAAAATCTTCCCTGGTTGAGAATCATTGCTCTAATGTGAGACTCCTCCCCTGTGGCTCCTCCTGTCTGCTTTCTTCATCTGTTCCTCCCTGGACTCATAAAGAAAGCTGAGCGCTGACGCACTGATACCTTCAAACTGTGGTGCTGGAGAAGACTCTTGAGAGTCCCTTGGACTGCAAGGAGATCCAACCAGTCCATCCTAAAGGAAACCAGTCCTGAATATTCACTGGAAGGACTGATGCTGAAGCTGAAGCTCCAATACTTTGGCTGCCTGATGGGAAGCACTGACTCACTGGAAAAGACCCTGATGCTGGGAAAGATTGACACAAGGAGGAGAAAGAGTCCACAGAGTATGAGACAGTTGGATGGCATCACTGACTCAATGGACAAACTCAGTGGAGTTTGAGCAAACTCCTGGAGATGGTGGAGGACAGGGAAGCCTGGCATTCTTCAGTCCATGGGGTCTTGAAGAGTCAGACATGACTGAACAACCACAACTTCAATCCCTTTCTTGTCCTCACTTTCCAGAATGGAGGAGGACACCTCTCCCGAGCATCCCTTGGAAGTTGATCATGACTTCTGCAAAAACACCAGTGAACAGAGGTCATCAGAAAGCTTGGGCTTCTCAGATGGCATGGTGGTAAAAACCCACCTGCCAATGTAGGAGATGCAGGAGACATGGGTTCAGTCCCTGGGTTGGGAAGATCCCCTGGAGGAGGAAATGGCAACCCACTCCAGTATTCTTGCCTGAGAAATTCCTTGGACCTCGAAGCCTGTCAGGCTACAGTCCATGGTGTGGCAAAGAGTCAGACATGACTGAGAGACTGAGCATATGTGCAGCTCACCTCTAAGGGATGCTAGCATATGTCTTTGTTCAGGATGGCATGTGCCCAGATAAAAAAATCCTCCTGGGGTAGAAGAAAAGAATGGATATTGCAAGAAAAATCAGTGGTCTCTGTCACATTCAGAGAACTCCAGTGCTGCATTTCCAAGATGGAAACCATCACCTTTCCTCCAGAGCTATTCCTCACCTCGGAATCTTCAGTTCAGTTCAGTCACTAAGTCATGTCCGACTCTTTGCAATCCCATGGACTGCAGCATGCCAGGCCTGCCTGTCCATCATCAACTCCTGGACTTT
>SJYV01018792.1:3037021-3065339 GCA_006410875.1 Neotragus pygmaeus | reverse complement strand
GTGTGTGTGTGTGTGTGTGTGTGTGTGTGTGTGTGTGTGTGTGTGTGTGTGTGTGTGTGTGTGTGTGTGTGTGTGTGTTTTAATTCAGAAATGAATGTAGAGGTTTTGACGGCATGCACAAACACAGAACTGTAAAGTATGGGCATGGTAAGATGAGAGTGTATAGATCCAGAACAGAAAATGGCATAGGGACAGAGAAAGAGCCCGGGAAGAAAACTGAAACTGAGCAACTGATAATATTGGAGGAAACTAGGGGAATGTGAAGTCACAAGAAGAAAAGTTCTGAAAATGAAGGGAGAGGTCATCTATGCCAAATGTTGCACAAATAAATACGGGTAATTATAAGAGGGAACCAGAGGTCACAACCTTGTCTCTACTTTTCCCACAAAAGGGAACATTCTAGTTACTTGGCTTTCACTGAATTTACTGGATTTGTGTAATAGTCTCTCAAAGTCTCCCATTTGGACTAGTTACCTAGTTCACTAAATTAAGCTATGCAACATGAAGATCAGAATAATAAAATAAGACCAGTCTGAGACTTAGCAAACATTCTCGTTTCTTAACCAATACTGTCTCTTTGATCTCGACTGGTTTCAGTATGAAAGATTTTTCATTAAACAAATATCTAAAACTACATTTAAAAAATCCTTCAAGTGTTATTTTAGTTATTGGATTCACTCTGACTCCAAGGGTTTTCCCTGATATTTCAAGGTTGCTGCAGTTAAAATTTTCAAGTCCTGGAGATATGCATTATTCTCCATTAATTAGTATTATTCTGAAGAATAAGACATAAACGTAATGAGACTTGTGACTATGTAGTATGACTCCTTTCAGAATCAGAAACTTTCCTCTTTTTTATAGCCACTAACAAATTATTTTGTATTGATTTGAGTGAATTAACAAAAGACCTGCTATTGTTTTGTGGAGACCCCCAGAAGCCCCCCATATTTCTTCAGATTTCAAGCAAAGATGATTAGGTTCCTACTGTTCACAAACTGTGCTGTGACTGATCTAATTCACCATTGAATTGCATTTCATTTGAACTCTTGCACCTATAAAGTATTTTTATAATCATTTCCAACAAATACCACAGTAAAAAGTTGTGGTATGCTATGGTTGGGAAAATCTCTTTCTTTTGACTGATCCTGGCCAAGGATCAAGTTGATAGTTATTACTTCTGGAAGCTATTATGAGCCCTTGACTACTCATCTTGCATGGCATGAAGGGCGAACCTGATCCAACCACTGTGCTCAGGTTCAATGTTTTGTTCCTTTAGAGACACAGAATGTAGCACTTTCTTGCACAAAGATATTTGTTCATACACATTGGCTTCCCAGGCAGAACAGAGGTAAAGAATCTGCCTACCAAAGCAGGAGATGAAAGAGACATGGGATCAATCCCTGGATTGGGAAGATCCCCTGGAGGAAGAAATGGCAACCCGCTCCAGTATCTTGCCTGGGAAATCCCATAGACAGGAGAGGGGGCTACAGTCCACGGGGCTGCAAAGAGTCAGACACCACTGAATGACTGGCATACATGCACGCGCGCATGCACACACACACACACACACACACACCTTTTTCAATACTAAAATGACATTATTCATATTTTAAAACTTTTTTTATAAAAAAGATAGCCTCTCTTTGTGTTTTCATTTGTATTTCAATAGTAATCAATTTTCAAATGTTTTCACCACTTGTGTATAAAAACTTTTTAAAATATGAGTTTTAAGGACTTCTTGTTTTACATCTGACATAAAAACATGTATAAGTTCCCATACTTATAAATAGAAAACACTGGACAAACTAATAATCAATGATTTTTCTTGGATTCAACAGAACACAAGGTTTACATAAGGTGGCAAAATGCCACCTTGAAATCAATAAGGAAAAATACATCTAGAGAAATAAAGAACTGGAGCAGAAACCACTATAGTAAAAACTGGTAGGGACTCTTACATGATAATTTTGATATATCATGGGAAGCTGAGTGTGGACCAGCTTGAGAGTAAGCTCCTAGGACTGAGTCTTAGAAGGGTTACATATTTTTGTAGGGTCTAACTCCAGGACCCTGCCAGATTGTCATGGTGATGATAAAAAAAGATACCCTCATGGGTCTCCTACAGAAAGGTGGTTAGGAAAAAGGTACTTTTTGTAAAATTCATCCAGAAACTTCTACTTAAAAATGCCTAGTCTAGTATAAAAGTATAAACACTTTGTCAGAGCTGATTCCAGCTGGAAAAAGGAATTTTTGTTCCCCAACCCAGCCCCTCCAGTCTTCTTGTTTCACCTACTGGGAACACAACACAAAACAGAATGTAATCAACAGGAGTCAGGACTTCAAGAAAATGAACTGGAAATTTTGCAGCTGGCAAAGGAATAGGAGGCAGGGAGGAAAAGCTATACTACCGGAGAAACATTCATGAAGGTTGCATTCATGAGACACACGACTACTAAAAAACTGTGATTCAATCATGAAAGAATTAAATGCTCCCCTTTACTCATACTGTACCACCAAATAACATGGATCTAATGTAACCACAATGAATTTCTGCTGAAAGATCTACAAGACACAGACTCTTTATATTTAGGCAATCTTAACATCAAGAGCAGAGAAGGCAATGGCACCCCACTCCAGCACTCTTGCCTGGAAAATCCCATGGACGGAGGAGCCTGGTGGGCCACAGTCCATGGGGTCGCTAAGAGTCAGAAACGACTGAGCGACTTCACTTTCACTTTTCACTTTCATGCATTGAAGAAAATGGCAACCCACTCCAGTGTTTAGCCTGGAGACTCACAGGAACGGCGGAGCCTCATGGGCTGCCGTCTATGGGGTTGCACAGAGTCGGACATGACTGAAGCGACTTAGCAGCAGCAGCAACATCAAGAGGGGGCAATGGCACCCCACTCCAGTACTCTTGCCTGGAAAATCCCATGGATGGAGGAGCCTGGTGGGCTGCAGTCCATGGGGTCGCGAAGAGCCGGACACAACTGAGCAACTTCACTTTCAGTTTTCACTTTCATGCATTGGAGAAGGAAATGGCAACCCACTCCGTGTTCCTGCCTGGAGAATCCCAGGGACGGGGAAGACTGGTGGGCTGCCGTCTATGGGGTCGCACAGAGTCGGACACGACTGAAGCGACTTACCAGCAGCAGCAACATCAAGAGGGGGCTTCCCTCTTCCCTCAGGCTCAGACGGTAAAGCGTCTGTCTGCAATGTGGGAGACCCAGGTTCAATTCCTGGGCCGGGAAGATCCCCCGGAGAAGGAAATGGCAATCCACTCCAGCACTCTTGCCTGGAAAATCCCAGGACGGAGGAGCCTGATAGGCTACACAGTCCATGGGGTCGCAGAGAGTCGGACATGAATGAGTGACACATCAAGAGGAGAAAAAACAAGGACAATCAAGGTATATGAATTTCTGGAATCTACAGGTACAAAAGAATTTAAAGACAGCTCAACACCTAGGCAGATTTAACAGCTTCTATTATTCATTGTAGTGCTTTCAATCCAAAATTACAAGCTATGTTAGAGGGCAATGAAATAAGCCAATCATAAAAGCCAGACTCAGATATTACACAGACTTTGGAATTATTAGACAAGGAATTTTAACTAAATGTGATTAATATATTAAGAGCTTTAATGTAGAAAGTAGACAACATGAAAGAATAGATGGGTAATTTTAGTTAAAAAAAAAAACACTAATAAATGATCAGAATGAAAAGTTAAGCTTTTTTAAAAAAACTGTAACAAAAAATGAACAATGCCTTCAATGGGCTTCTCAGTAGATATGACATGGCTGAGAAAAGATTCAGTGAAATTGAAGGTAAGTCAATAAAAATTTCCTAAATTGGAATATGAAAAAAAATGGAAACAAAACAGACAGTCCAAGAACTGTAGGACAATATCAAAGAGTTAACATGCATGTAATTTGAGTAAACAAAATTAGAATGAGAAGAAATTGTAGATGGAGAAGAAATATTTGAAGTTATAACTGTCAATAACTTTCCAAAATTAATCACAGATGTCCAACTATATAACTAAGAGCTCAAAAAGCAGCAAGTAGGGTAAATACCAAAAAAACACATAAATGCATATCAGGTTCAAATTTCAAGAAAACAAAGAGAAAGGGAACACAGAAAACAAAAGCCACATTGTGACCTATAGAGGATCATGGACAAGAATATCAGTTACTTATCCTAAGAGACTATGTAAACAATATGAAAGTAAAGTGAAACATTTTAAATGTTGAAGACCAAGAAAAACATTGATGAGGAATTCTATATCAGTAAAATTACCCTTCAGAAGTACACCCCTCCAAAAATGAAATTCATCACAAACAGGACAACCTTGCAAGAAATATTAAAAGAAGCAATGCAGAGGACTTCCCAGACGGTGCAATGGATAGGAACTTGCCTGCTAATGCAGGGGACATGTGTTTGATCCCTGCTCCAGGAATATCACACATGCTGTAGAGCAACTAAGCCCATGCTACAGTTATTTGAGCCTACGTGTTCTAGGGCCCATGAACCGCAACTACTGAGCCTGTGAGCCGCAATGACTGAATTCAGCGTGCATACAGCCTGTGCTCCACAACAAGCGAGGGCACCACGAGAGGCCCATGCACTACGGTGAAGAGCAGCCTCTGCTCACCCAAAGCAATGAACCCTGGTGCAGCCAAAAATAAATCAATACAAATAATTTTTTTTTTTTTTAAGAAATAATGCAGGCAGAAGAAAAAGGGCATGGGTTAGAAAACTGGAACTACATAAAGAAAGGCAGGACAGAGAAAGAATAAAGATAACATAAATGTTATATTTATCTCATTTATAATTGAACTAAAATATAACTATTGGTAAAAGCAAAAATAAGTATTCGGTGATTATAGAACACAGATAAATTAAATGAATGACACAATATCATAACGGTGGGAAGAAGGAATTGGAACTACTCTGTTACAAGGTAATGCATAGCATGTGAACTGGTACAGTATTTGGAAACAGATTAGTTTAAAATGTATATTGTATATGATAGAACAACATTAATTATTTCAAGTATAACTGATACACTAAGACAAAAGATGAAATCACATTAAATTTTGACTTGAAACAAGGGAAGGTGTAAAAATAGCAAGAAGTGGAGGAGAAACAAGTAACAAATATAACAAATAGTAAATAATCACTTTAAATATGAATTATCTAAATATATCAATGAAAAGACAGAGTCTCAGAGTGGATTCATATAAAAACATGGCTCAGTTATATATTATCTATATTTCCAGTTCAGTGTAAATACTCAGCTAGGTTAATAACAAAGTAGTGGATAAAGAAATACTGTACTTTTAAACACTAGTCAAAAGCTAGCTGAAGTATCCATATTAATCTCAGACAAGATGGTAATAAAGGTGTCAACTTTCCAAGTAGATTCAATAACCCTAACTTTGTATTCATTTAAGAGTGTAAGTGCCAAAATACATGGGGCTGTAACTGAGAGATTTGAAAACAGAAATAGACAAGTCCATGATTAAAGGTACTTCAAAGCCCTTCTGTCAGTAATTGATATATCAAGCAGGCAGAAAATCAGTAAGGATATAGGTGATCTGAACAAGACTATCAATCAACTCTATATAATTGACATTTATGGAATACACCATTAAACAAGAACATAATATACATTTGTTTCAAGTGAACATGGAGTATACACTAAAACAGACCACATTTTGGACCATAAAACATATCTTAACGAATTTTAAAAACTAGATATAATACAAAGTTTGTTTTCAGATAATAAAATGGACATTGATAATAGAAACTGGAAGAACCCCAAATGTGTTGGAGTTTAAATAACACATGAGTTAAAGGTGGTGGCTTAGGAAAACTTTTTAAAATACTTTTAATTAAATGAAAACAAAATAGAACTTATCAAAAATGGTAGGATGCAGTGAATGTAGTGCTTAGAAGGAAATTTATAACATTAAAAGTATAACTGTAGGGCTTCCCAGGTGGCTAAGTGGTAAAGAATCTGCCTGCCAATGCAGGGGACATGGGTTTGATCCCCTGTCCAGGAAAATCCTACATGTTGCAGAGCATCTAAGCCTGTGGGCCCCTACTACAGAGTTTCTGCTCTAGAGTCTGGAGCTGCAGTCACTGAGCTCAGGTGCCTCAACTACTGAAGCTCACGCACCTAGAGCCCGTGCTCTAAAACAAGGGAAGTCACAGCAACGAGAAGCCTGCGTGCCACAACTAGAGCAGCCCTGCCTTGCCACAACTACCGAAAAGCCCCAAAGCAACAAAAATAAACACATAGTATAACTATAAAGCAATAAAAATCTAAAATTTAGATCTAAATTTTAGATTAAGAATAGATTTAGATTCTTTAAATTAACAAATTAATGAATTTTGATAAACAAATTTAAAATTAAATAATTTTAGATTAAGAAAAGAATACAGATCTACAATTTTAAAATATCAAAATAAAAACAGAAATAAACAAATGGGACCTAATTAAACTTAAAAATGTTTGAATAACAAAGGAAATCATAAATAAAAACAAAAGAAAACCCTCAGAATGGGAGGAAATATTTGCAAACGATGCAACCAATTAGGGCTTAATCTCTAAAATATGCAAATAGCTCATGCAGCTCAATATCAGAAAGACAACCCAATCAAAAAATGGATAGAAGATCTAAATAGACATTTCTCCAAGAAAGATATATAGATGGCCAACCGGGTCATGAAAAGATGCTCAACACTGCTAATTATTAAGAAATGTAAATCAAAACTATAACGAGGTACCACCTCACACTTGTGAGAGTGGCCATCATCAAAAAATCTACAACCAATAAATGCTGACGAGGGCATGGAGAAAAGGAAACCCTCCCACACTGTTGGTGGCAATGAAAATTGAAAAACTGAAAATAGAGCTACCATATGATCACAATACAGAAATCCACTCCTGCACACATATCTGGAGAAAACCATAATTCAAAAAAATACAGGTACCCTAATGTTCATTGCAGCATTATTCATAATAGCCAGGACATGGAAACAACCTAAATGTCTATCAACAGAGAAATGCATAAAGAAGATGTGGTACATATACATACAATGGACTATTAGCCATCTGTCAGTTCAGTGACTCAGTTGTGTACAACTCTTTGTGACCCCATGAATTGCAGCACACCAGACTTCCCTGTCCATCACCAACTCCCAGAGCTTACTCAAACTCATGTCCATCGAGTCAGTGATGCCATCCAACCATCTCATCCTCTGTCGTCTCCTTCTACTCCCCCCCTCGATCTTTCTTAGCATCAGGGTCTTTTCCAATGAGTCAATTCTTCATGTCAGGTGGCCACAGTATTGGAGTTTCAGCTTCAGCATCAGTCCTTCCAATGAATATTCAGGACTGATCTCCTTTAGGATGGACTGGTTGGATCTCCTCGCAGTCCAAGGGACTCTCAAGAGTCTTCTCCAACACCACAGTTCCAAAGCATCAATTCTTTGGCACTCAGCTTTCTTTACACTGTCCAACTCTCACATCCATACATGACTACTGGGAAAACCAAAGCTTTGACTAGACAGACCTTCGTTGGCAAAGTAATATCTCTGTTTTTTAATATGCTGTCCAGGTTGGTCATAGCTTTTCTTCCAAGGAGCAATCGTCTTTTAATCTCATGGCTGCAATCACCATCTGCAGTGATTTTGGAGCCCAAAAAGATAGTCTTTCACTGTTTCCATTGTTTCCCCATGTATTTGCCATGAAGTGATGGAACTGGATGCCATGATCTTAGTTATCTGAATGTTGTTTTAAGTCAACTTTTTCACTCTTCTCTTTCACTTTCATTAAGAGGCTCTTTAGTTCTTCTTTGCTTTTTGCCATAAGGGTGGTGTCATCTGCATAGCTCAGATTATTGATATTTCTCCTAGCAATCTTGATTCCAGCTTGTGCTTCATTCAGCCTGGCATTTCTCATGCTGTACTGTGCATATAAGTTAAATAAGAAGGGTGACAATATACAGCCTTGATGTACTCCTTTCCCATTTTGAAACCAGTCTGTTGTTCCATGTTCAGTTCTAACTGTTGCTTCTTGACCTGCATGAAGATTTCTTATTATATTCTTTTCTTATTATATATACTTCTTTTTATTATAACATTTTATTATTATATTAGCCATAGAAAAGAACAATATAATGTCATTTGCAGCAGCATGGATGGACTAGAGATCCTCATACTGAGTAAAGTAAGTTAGACAGAGAAATACAATTGGCTCAGTGGTGAAGAATCTGCCTGTAGTGCAGGAGATGTGGGTTGGATCCCTGGGTTGGAAAGATCCCCTGGAGCAGGAAACAGCAGCCCACTCCAGTATTCTTAACTGGGAAATCCCATGGACAGAGGAGCCTGGTGGACTGCAGTCCTTCGTGTCACAAAAGTGTCAAACACAACTAAGCAACTTAACAGCATCACTTCTATGTGGAATCTTTAAAAAAGCTACAAATGAACTTATCTACAAAAGTGAAATAGAGTTACAGAAGTAGAAAATAAACTTATGGTACTGGGTTTGGGCAAATTGGAAAATTGGGATTTATACATACACACTGCTGCTAAGTCACTTCAGTCATGTCCGACTCTGTGCGACCCCATAGACAGCAGTCCACCAGGCTCCCCTGTCCCTGGGATTCTCCAGGCAAAAACACTGGAGTGGGTCGCCATTTCCTTCTCCAATGCATGAAAGTGAAAAAGGAAAGTGAAGTCGCTCAGTCGTGTCTGACTCTTCGAGACCCCATGGACTGAAGCCTACCAGGCTCCTCCGTCCATGGGATTTTCCAGGCAAGAGTGCTGGAGTGGGTTGCCATTGCCTTCTCCACACATACGCACTACTATATATAAAATAGATAACTAATAAGGAACAACTGTATAGTTCAGGGAACTCTATTGAATGGTCTGTTTGGGAAAATAATCTTTAAAAAGACTAGATATATGTATTTGTATAACAGATTCACTTTTCTGTACACGTGAAACTAACAACATTGTAAATCAGTTATACCACAGTAAATTTTTTTTTAAAAAGCTCTGCCTTAAGAAACTAGAGAAGAAAAGCAGATTAAAAATAAAGAAAGCAGAAGAAAATTAGTATTTAAAATTAGAGCAGAAACCAATAGAATGAGAAACAGGAAAATGATGAAGAAAAGCAATGAATACAAAACTGTTTTTTGAAAATATCAGTAACATTAGAAAAACTTTAGCTAGAATAATCAAGAAAAAACAACGATGATACAATTGAATAATAATGCATTAAAGAGGTGGCCATTATTACTGACCCAATGGAAATGAAAATAATAAGTAGTACTATCTATTAATCTATGTTCAAAAATAGAAAATTTAGGCAAAATAGACCAGTTCCTTGAAAAACACTACTGAAACACACAAGGAGAAATAATAGGCATATATCTTAAAGATTAATAATTGTTCATCTGAAAAAAGAAATCAAAGATAATTTCACTAATGAATTCTACCAAACATTTAACACAAAATGATACCAAATATATAAAATCTCTTCTAGAAAGTATAAGCACAGCAAATTCTTCCTACCTTATTTTATAAGGACAGAATTATGCCAACACCAAATACAAGAAAAGAAAACAGCATTTCATTGCAGGTGGATTCTTTACTGCTGAGCCACTGGAAAGCCCAGAATGTACATAGGTTCCATTCAAGTACTACCTTCTTTTATATAAGGAACTTAAACATTCTTGGACTTTGGTATCCAAGGGGTTTCCTGGAACAAATCTCTCAAAGATACTGAGGAATGACTATAACTCCATTTTGTTAGTTTAAAATTTTTTGAGATGAAATTTAGGTTACATAAAATTAAAAGTTTTAAAATAAACAATTCAGTGACAATTTAGTACATCCACAATGTTATACAATCATCACTGTTTTCTAGTTTCAAAATATTTTCATCACTCCAAAATAAAACACATTAAGCAATTATTCCCCATTTGACCCTTTTTGCAGATTCCAGACCTTGCCAACTACCAATCTGCTCACCATTTATACAGATTTATCTATTCTAGACATTTCACGTAAGTGGAATTTAACAATATGTGACCTTTGCATCTTAACTGTTCCATTTAGCAAATGTTTTCTAGGTATATCCACATTATACAATGTATCAGTACTTCATTTTTTTTTACAACTGAATAATATTCCCTTGTTTATTGATATATATGTATATATTTTCACTTTTGTTGCTTTTGTTGTTCTATCTAAAAATTCCTTACCAGATGCAAGGCCATGAAGATTTATCCCTATGTTTTCTTGTAAGAGTTTTATACTTGAATCACTTACATTTAGCTTGTGAAAGTGAAGTTGCTCAGCTGTGTCTGACTCTGCGATCCAATGGACTGTAGTCTACCAGGCTTCTCTGCCCATGGGATTTTTCAGGTAATAATACTGGAGTGGGTTGCCATTTCCTTCTCCAGGGGATCTTCCTGACCCAGAGATTGAACCCAGGTCTCCTGCATTGCAGGCAGACGTTTTACCCTCTGAGCCACCCGGTGTGAGGTTAAGGATCTAACTTCAGTTTTTTGTATGTGGATATACTGTTGTCCCTGAATCACATATTAAAGAAACTTCTTTAACTACTAATGATCTTAGCACTTGTCAAAACTTAGTTGAGCACAGATGTATAGGTTTATTGATTGGCCTTTGACTCTATTTCTTTTTTTTTTTTTTTCCATTTCTGATGTATAGAAACAGTTGAGTTTTGTGTATTGATGACATATTTTTCAACCTTGCAAAATTCATTGAAGGTTCAGAAAGGATTTTATGAACTTGATTCCAGTTATTTTAAAGATGTCAACTTTATTTAATCCTCTGGTTGGATATTCCAATGATCTATAAATAACCTGAATTACTTTTTAATATCTACAAACTAATTCTAAATTTTAGATGGAGAGGTCAGATTAGCCAACAACACTGAAGGAGAAGAACAAAATTGGAGGACTGATACAACCTGATTTCAAGACTTACTAAAACTAAAAAAATATATATATATACAGTATCCAAAACAGTGTGATATTGATGAAAAAACAGATGAATCAATGAAACAGAATAGAGAGCCCCAAAATAGACCCACATAAATACAATCAACTGGTTCCTGACAAAAATAACAAAGTCAACACAATGGAGCAAATAAAGTCTCTTGAACAAATAGTACCAGAATAACTGGAAATTCACTTGCAAAAAAGAAATCTAGACACAGACATTAAAATCTTCACAAAAATTAACTCAAAATGCATCATAGACCTAACTACAAAATGCAAAATAATAAACTTCTAGAAAACGCAGTAGAAAAACTACATGACCTTGGCTATGGTGATGCCTTTATAGATAAAATATCAAAGATACAATCTATGAAAGAAATAATTGATAATTTGAATTTCATTAAAACTTCTGCTCTGTGAAAGAATATCAAGGGAATGAGAAGATAAGCCACCGATTAGGAGAAGATATATGCAAAAGATATACCTATTTAAAAGACTTATCCAAGATATATAAAGAAATCTTAAAATTCAACAATATGAAAACAAATAACTCATTTAAAAAATGAACCAATGACCTTAACAAATTCCTCACCAAAAAAGATACACTAATGGTAAATAAGCATATAAAAAAGTGTTCCACGAGTCACCAGAGAAGTGGAAACTAAAACAATGAGATAATACTACATTCCTACCAGAATGGCAAAAATTCACATACTGACAATACCAAATGCTGATAAGGAGTTTTAGGAACTCTCATGGAATGCAAAATGGTACAGCCATTTCAGAGGACACTTGTAAATTTCTTACAAAAGTAGGCATATTCTTACCATATGATTCCACAGTCATACTCTGGTACAATTTACTCACAAGAACTGAAAACTTCTGTCCACACAAAAATCTGCACACAGATGTTCATAGATGCTTCCCTGATAATTGTTTAAACTTCAGTTCAGTTCAGTTGCTCAGTCGTGTCCGACTCTTTGCAACTCTATGAATCGCAGCACGCCAGGCCTCCCTGTCCATCACCAACTCCCAGAGTTCACTCAAACTCACATCCATCGAGTCAGTGATGCCATCCAGCCATCTCGTCCTTGTCGTCCCCTTCTCCTCCTGCCCTCAATCCCTTCCAGGATCAGAGTCTTTTCCAATGAGTCAACTCTTCGCATGAGGTAGCCAAAGTATTCGAGTTTGAGCTACAGCATCATTCCCTCCAAAGAAATCCCAGGGTTGATCTCCTTCAGAATGGACTGGTTGGATCTCCTTGCAGTCCAAGGGACTCTCAAGAGTCTTCTCCAACACCACAGTTCAAAAGCATCAATTCTTTGGCGCTCAGCTTTCTTCACAGTCCAACTCTCACATCCATACATGACTACTGGAAAAAACAGCCTTGACTAGATGGACCTTAGTCGGCAAAGTAATGTCTCTGCTTTTGAATATGCTATCTNAGTCTTCTCCAACACCACAGTTCAAAAGCATCAATTCTTCGGTGCTCAGCTTTCTTCACAGTCCAACTCTCACATCCATACATGACCACAGGAAAAACCATAGCCTTGATTGACGGACCTTAGTCGGCAAAGTAATGTCTCTGCTTTTGAATATACTATCTAGGTTGGTCATAACTTTTCTTCCAAAGAGTAAGCATCTTCTAATTTCATGGCTGCAGTCACCACGTGCAGTGATTTTGGAGCCTAAAAATATAAAATCTGACATGTTTCCACTGTCTCCCCATCTATTTCCCATGAAATGATGGGACTGGATGCCATGATCTTCGTTTTCTGAATGTTGAGGTTTAAGCCAACTTTTTCACTCTCCTCTTTCACTTTCATCAAGAAACCCCACCTTCATGGGGTTCTCAAGGCAAGAATACTGTGGCTTGCCATTCCCTTCTCCAGTGGACCAGGTTCTGTCAGACCTCTCCACCATGACCCTCCTATCTTGGGTTGCCACACAGGCATGGCTTGGTTTCACTGAGTTAGACAAGGCTGTGTTCCTAGTCTGATTAGATTGACTAGTTTTCTGTGAGAATGGTTTTAGTGTGTCTGCTCTCTGATGCACTCTTGCAACACCTACCATCTTACTTGGGTTTCTCTTACCTTGGGTGTGGGGTATCTCTTTATGGCTGCTCCAGCAAAGCACAGCCACTGCTCCTTACCTTGGACGAGGGGTGCCTCCCTCGAGTCTTAATTAGCATAGGGCTTTTCTCATTGTTGAGTCAATGATTGCAGCCAGGTCTCCATATCCTTAAGCACTTGGAAGTATATTAATCAATATATTTGGAATGTAGAAAGGGAAATATAGTAGTTTTTGATGTTAGCAATATTAGACTTTTTGAGTTAATGAATTTTCTCTTTTGATATAGATCACTGTACTTTGTTATAAATCACTGTGTCCTTGCTATGTAAAAATGCAACTTTATCACTATCTTAAGACTAAACAGATCTTAAGGGGAATATTGGTGAAAGGATTTTTATTTGTTGGGCTGATGTTTGCTGCTAAATCTCCATATTCTCTGTCTTTATAATGAATATAACTAGCATATAGGAGAAATAAGTATTAACCTTAAAGATTAATCATGTTAACCTTTGGCTTAAATAAATTCCTTTCTTGATTGTAACTCACTACACCCTCGCCCTATAGGAATGCAACTTTATTTGGAGGGTGGTGCCTGGTTTAAGAAAAAAACACCCTTGGAAAACATAAGTTTTTTGGTTATCAGAAAGAAAGGGTTGTAAATGTCAACAGGCTTCATGGGCAGATGATATAAAACCCCTAAGAACTTTTTTTAATGTAAAGCACCTGATTTTGATAAACGTCAGGACTGCTGACCCCTGCATGACTCTGTATTCATCCCTATATGTAACAAAAGTATATAAGAAAACCTGAAAAATAAAGAAATGGGATCAGTTCCTGGAAAGACTAACTCCCCCAAGTCGTTCTTTCTTGCTCCCCATTTTTCTGGCTGAATTCCCATCTGGAGCATGGATGCTATTCCATGTGAACCAAGTTATTCAGCCTCTTTTTCTCCACTAATTTTCCTACTACACTATCCGTTTCTAATCTCTCTCTTTATCTGTAATTAAATATGTATTTTTCCAAGGATGCCGATTCTGTCCCCACCTTCGAATCACCCTGGATCCACCGGGGCTGGACCCCGGTATATATATAGTGACAGATTCCTTTGCAGGTCAAACAGTTGCAGGTCAAACAGTCTGGTCATGCAGTCAGAAAACTCATTTAACTTAGTCTTACCCAGCATTTATCAAGTTATTTGATCATGGTTTTCTACTACAGTGGAATAAAAGTTAATATCTTGATGGGATTTTGTTTCCTAGGAATATGCTTGGGGAAATGCTGAGTTAGAAAATGGAGAAATGAAAATATTTGTAATCAGAAAAGCAGAACCTGAAACACTTCAGGGTTTTAAGTTATCAAGGCTGATGAAAGAAAAGGGAGGAAGCAGGAATGGGCAAAGGGAGTAGTTGAATTGTGAAACAGGCTGACAAGTCTCTGGCCAAACTGATAGAGAGCCCTCTGAAGTACCCTCAGAACTGCCCCACATTGAGCCAGGACTGCTGGATCTACCGTGTCCGCTTTGCTCAGTTACCAGGTAGTTGCTAGGGAAAATGGTGTGACTTCAGATGGTTCTCTGCATCTGTGGCAGACCGTGAAGGAGATGGCTACAGGCGGCTGTCTACTGATGGTGCTCCCTGCACTTGGATAGCAACTCCTTCCTTAGGAAGGAATTTGGCAGTTCTTTTACCCTCGTTTTCACTGTGCCAAGTTCCACATCTCCATACATCCTAAGAGCAGCTCCTACAGGATTTTGAAAGCTATCTTCCTGAGGAAAAAGTGATGATCTTTTTGATTATTGGGAAACAGAAAACTCAAAATATCTGCTCCTTTTCAGATTCAGATAGAAATAAATGTATTGTTGAGCAGGACCCTTGAGAGCACAAACTGTAGTTACAGAAAGCATGAAGTTCCCCAAGGCACCACCAGGAGTGAAGATAAATGAGACTACTCCATCTACCAGTTGATTTCTGAACTTAATGTATTTATCTTATTCAGTGACACTGTGCCATATAACTTTCTTTATTTCAGTGCATTCTGGAGAAGGTACTGTGTACTTAGAGAATAATGCCTCTGAGCTGGTGCTTCATCTGTGTCTTCAGAGCCATTTCAATGCTCTGTCTGGCCAGCACCTTCTGGGTAGTGGTTAAGTGGATCTTGTGGTCTGGAGTGCATACCCATACCTCACCTGCTATGCAGCGTTCCCCTGTTCTCCTGAGATGCTATATGATTCCATGCTAGTGAAAAAACACTTTGAAAGACTTCATACGATTGTGCAAATTTCTAGGAGTAAAAAAGGAAAACATGCTCTTAGAATACGTGTCTATTTTTATGTGAACCAATGTCTAGACCCTCCAGTGTGTAAGGAACTAGACTGTTCTCCATGAAATTGGTGCCATATTGGGAGCTAAGCTGTGTTTTCTAACATCAGTATATTGGACAATAGGTCACAGTAATACCTAGATCAGCCTTGGTGATTTGAAGCCCCTGTTGTTGAGTATATATATATAGCTTCTCCTATGATCTGAATGTTTGTATCCCCCCAAAATCCATATGTTGAAAAATTAATGTCCATGGTGATGGTATTAGCAGATGGGGCTTTTGGGAGGTGATTAGATTACATGGGTGGAAACCTCATGAATGGCATTAGTGCCCTTATAAAAGAAACTCTGGAGAGTTGGCTCACTCCGTGAGGATACACTGAGAAGTCTGCAACTCAGAAGAGGGTCCTCGCCTGACCATGCTGCCAATCTGATCTGAGACTTCCAGCTTATAGGACTGTGAGAAATAAATTTCTATTGTTTATAAGCTGCCTTGTCTGTGGTTAATACATTTTGTTAAAGCAGCCTGAATGGAGCTCCTATATCTGCCATCATGACCACTTCATTTATGTACTTTGCCCATCATATGTACTTTGAAGTGGTTGTTGACAGAAATCACTACCAGGGGTTTACTTAGTTCTTCTGTGGTGAATGTTTTATGGGAGCTGTTAATATGGAACCTAAAGATCTTCACACTTCATGCCCACTTCCGTGTGTTCAGTCACATTCCCCTATTCAATATCTATATATTCCTAATCTCATATTTTTTTCCCTCTCTGAACCTTGGTCAGCTGACCAACTTATTCAGTTTATCCCAAGCACCTTTATGTAGTCTAACCTTAGGTTATTTCTTTTTCAAACAAAGTGAATGACCAGTGACATGCCCAAAGCTCTGCCCATTGGAAGGATTTTTGCTCATGGCAGTCTTTCAAGGTCACATCTAAGTGAGGTTACAGTGCAGCTGCATCCATTCTGACTTGCACCCCCATAGTGAACCAACATATTCATAATCCAGTTTGAGCCTTGTTCTCCTTCTTAGGCTAATCATGTAGGAACCCTAATATGACTATAGTTATAAGCTCAAGAGTCCCATTGGGTACAAAGTGATGGATACCACTATAATCTGCATTTCCTATTTACTCAGGTTTCTTGTACCCTATGGTCTTGCTTATGCTCAGTTGGGATATACTTTTTTCCTCTGGGGCTCACCATAAATTCTACATTGCATTATTTCCAGCCATGAAATCTCTAGTACTACAGGTTCTGCAATAACATGAAGCTCAAGTATCAAGGCTTCTTGCACTGTAACCTGGATCTGATGCAGCTCCTTTTCCTGCTCTGGGATCCTTTCAAAATTGGCAGCATCTCACTTCATTCAGGATAAGGGCTTAAGAAGTATTCTTGCTGCTGCTGCTAAGTTGCTTCAGTTGTGTCCGATTCTGTGTTGCACAGAGAGCATAGACATCAGATGGCATAGACATCAGCCATAGATGGCAGCCCACCAGGCTCCCCGTCCCTGGGATTCTCCAGGCAAGAACACTGGAGTGGGTTGCCATTTCCTTCTCCAATGCATGGAAGTGAAGTGTGAAAGTCAAGTCGCTCAATTGTGTCCGACTCTCAGCAACTCCTTGGACTGCAGCCCACCAGGCTCCTCCGTCCATAGGATTCTCCAGGCAAGAGTACTGGTGTGGGTTGCCATTGCCTTCTCCAAAAAAGTATTCTTAGGTGTGACCTAACTTGCTGTGACCAGAATCTGAAAAAAATGCCCTCAGTATTGTGCTTTTGTTTTCCTGGTAGGATATGCAAAATGCAATTATTTTTCTCCTACTGGGGAGGAGATGTAACCAACCAGCATGTAACTGACCACTGGGTCTTTAGAAAGTTGTGAGTATTGTTGAAATTTTCACTCTTTGTAGAATTATCTTCCACTCTCCTGAACATCAATGTGGAGCTTGTACAAGATAACAAACATGTTACTCCAAAACATATGTATGATGATTAGGAAAGTGCCACTGAAAGGTTTGTAGACCTGGGGGACCACTAAGCTGACTATGTACTACTTGGCCTCCATATGACATCCCTTTCACAGGGGCCCNTTGTACAAGATAACAAACATGTTACTCCAAAACATATGTATGATGATTAGGAAAGTGCCACTGAAAGGTTTGTAGACCTGGGGGACCACTAAGCTGACTATGTACTACTTGGCCTCCATATGACATCTCTTTCACAGGGGCCCTAAAATTAGTAAGCATTCTGGGTACCAGTGTCTAACCAACCCAGACACCATGTCTAATGTTCCTCAGAATTTCTAGATATCTCTCCCCTTGCCTGGAAAATTCCATGAACAGAGAAGCCTGGTGGGTTATAGTCCATGGGGTGGCAAAGAGTTGGACACAATTGAGTAACTAACCCACTTTTTTCCTTCTCAGATGTACAGTTACTTGAAAAACAGTCATAGGTCACTTAAGAAAAATACCAGAACAATCATTACCATGTGTTCTTGCCATGATGTTTCAGGATCCTTCTTCCTGGAAACATGGACATATTTTTCGTCAATGAATTGCACATTGGAAAACTGGTTCTATTCTAAAATAAAACAAGGAAATACAACTTTTATAGAAGGACTGCCATCAGCTCCTCAGTCATCTGTTCTTATCCTCTTGTGATAAATGCACCGATTTATTTTGCCCCTAAGTAAAATGTTTCTTTTGATTATGTCAATAACTTTCTATAGATCAGGCACTCTTGGTTGCCACTCCAGACTTACAGGTCATTACAATAATAGTAACCCCTTGCATTCTGGTGCTTAAGCAATGCCATTTGGCCTCTACTTTTTCAGGATTTTAGCATCTGTGTTCATATTAGTGAGCCAACTTCTGATATAGCTTCTCTTATCATCATCAGTACACATTCACAGAGGAAGTTGTAGCTAAAACTTTTAGTGGTACTGATGCATTCTTTGGATGCATAAATAGGAAATGCAGACCACAATACATTCTTGACATTGCATTCTTTATGGCCCTGGTATGTGGTGTGTCTTCTGGGTTTTCCTGTGAATACAATCATCTGAAGGATTTTTAGGGAATACATTGTATATCCATTCCCGAATGCCCACTCCCTTATTACTTTCAATCCATTCCTTTATCATTTGCCACAGTAATTCTGTCCTTTCAACTCTCTTCAATACGGGCATAGCTTTTCTATCTAAGTAAGTTTCATCTCTAGTATCTATTCCATGCCGAAGTACAAGCATGGTGTTTTGTGGGTACACTCCCAAATTCTTTAGCACCTTAAGAATCAGGTACTGTCTTTACTCTCTTAGCTACTATATTATGTGTTGGCCAAGTCGTGCAACTATTTTGTTATATAAAATAGACCTACTAATGCCTAGCAAGGTTATTAAACTATAAGTTAACTCCAGTTATTGGCATCATATCCTTGAGGAGGGGTGAGATCAAATCTTCAGAAGGTAACAAAACCTTTAAAGCTAGAAGCCTCTGCATTTTCCTCTACCATGGGGGTAGGATATATTGCTTGTAGTATGCTTCTTGGGAGGTGTAGGGAAAGGTAGGAATATTTTTCAAGCTCAGAAGTTTGGGAGAAGGCTGGAGAGTCAAAGTATATAGGGGTATACACTCAGATATTGTTAGGCAGTTAGAATAGGAAAAAGGAGTCCAGAATGGCAGTGGCTAAAGACAGAGAAGGGAAAAGCACGCAAAAATAGAAAAAAGGAAGGTTCGAGGACTGAAGTGAGAAACTCAGGTAAGACAAACAGCCCTCTTGGCTAGCTCAATTTACATAGGGCAGGCTCATGGGGAAGAGAAAAAACACATAAAAATTGGACCTGGGGACTTCTTCTCTTTGCATCTTTTGGGTCAGCCCACCCTTACGCCTCAAGGATGTATTTTCCTTTGCTTTCTAAATAAAACTGAGCCATAACACGGAGCTGTGACACTGGTCTGTCTGAGAAAATTACACGGGCTGTAACGTTGGTCCATTCATCACTTCAAATTTTTGTTGCAAGGAGACAGAACCAAGGAAAATTGTAAACTTCTCTGACAATATGACCAGTCAGTTCATCTAGAGGATCTACTTAGATATTGAGGTTTCAAATTTTCCAACCAGAGCCCTGGTCTTGGCATACCAGACTTACCTTGATCTGGCATTTAATTTTCTTTATGGTTAAGTCACTTGTACATTCAATACTCAAAAGTAATTATTACATCCTCTTCTACTGGAACACTGTCTCTTTCATTTCTGGTAAAAGTATTAACAGCTGCAAGGACGATTTTTCAAGGACAAATTGTGTGTAAGGATAATTTATGTCCCTTTGTTCCACCTCCCTCCCCCTCACCAGAAGTAATGGTATCCTCATCTAGCAAGAGGGTGAATAATCCACAACTCCGTCTTGAACCCACAATCTTTAACCATTCCTGGTAACTATTGCCTCAGTCTGGATTCCTTTGAAGTGAATGCTAAGATAGGATACAGTGAAAGTTATTGATGAGCAATTCCTGTGAAAGGAAGGAGAAAGGAACTGCATTGCCCAGAGGAAGTATAATGGGGAGGTAGACACAAAAGCTTTAGTTAATGATTGAGGAACTCTGGAGTGAAGAGTGCCTTAGCTGGAAGTTGTCTGCCAACTATACTTTGTATCTGGGTGATGTTACCTGGAAGAGGGATCATATCTACCACAGAGGTGGAAAACAATTCTCTAAAGAAAGTAATACCTCTCTTCTTTATTTTCATGTAAAATCAGGCAGCTAAGTCAGTCAGTCAGTTCAGTTGCTCAGTCGTGTCTGACTCTTTGCAACCCTATGAATCGCAGCACGCCAGGCCTCCCTGTTCATCACCATTTCCCAGAGTTCACTCAGACTCACGTCCATCGAGTCAGTGATGCCATTCACCCATCTCATCCTTGGTCGTCCCCTTCTCCTCCTGCCCCCAATCCCTCTCAACATCAGAGTCTTTTCCAGTGAGTCAACTTTTCTCATGAGGTAGCCAAAGTACTGGAGTTTCAGCTTTAGTGTCATTCCTTCCAAAGAAATCCCAGGATTGATCTCCTTTGGAATGGACTGGTTGGATCTCCTTGCAGTCCAAGGGACTCTCAAGAGTCTTCTCCAACACCACAGTTCAAAAGCATCAATTCTTCAGCANCTCAGTCGTGTCTGACTCTTTGCAACCCCATGAATCGCAGCATGCCAGGCCTCCCTGTTCATCACCATCTGCCGGAGTTCACTCAGACTCACGTCCATCAAGTCCGTGATGCCATCCAGCCATCTCATCCTCGGTCATCCCCTCTCCTCCTGCCCCCAGTCCCTCTCAGCATCAGAGTCTTTTCCAATGAGTCAACTCTTCACATGAGGTGGCCAAAGTACTGGAGTTTCAGCTTTAGCATCATTCCTTCCAAGGGCTGACCTCCTTCAGAATGGACTGGTTGGATCTCTTTGCAGTCCAAGGGACTCTCAAGAGTCTTCTCCAACACCACAGTTCAAAAGCATCAGTTCTTTGGCTCTCAGCCTTCTTCACAGTCCAACTCTCACATCCATACATGACCACTGGAAAAACCATAGCCTTGACTAGACGGATTAGGCACAAAGAATCCTCAGGCCAAAATTGTCTCAGATGAATGCAGCTCTCAGCCTGACAGGGAAGGCTGCTCCCTGCTTTCTCTTGTTTTGTGAAGAGGGAGCTTCTCCAGACCAACCAAAGCCAATCCGCCCTTCCTTCTCTTCCCCGGTAGCGTGATGCACAAACTTCATAGATTGGTAAACTTGGAGAAAAAAGAAAAAAACTAGGTGTGTATAGTTCAACACTGCTCTCACTTTTCCTTCTGGGAATCAGTTGCTAACAATGAGAACATAATTTAATTTCACTGGCAAATAGATGGAGAGTGTCACAATTCTGAGGTTTGGGTGATATTTGTCTTTTCCTGAGCTCTCTGCTTCAATTTACCTTCAGTAATAAGCTGATGTTTTGGCAGACAGAGTTATAATTGATTCTCAAACTATCTGGAATCTGATGAAGAGGTGTGATCATTACTGTAGGATCTTCCCTGAGGGGCTCTGAGCAGAGAATACTATTATTCCTATTTTAAAGAAGGAATAGAAACACTGAGTTTAAATTATGATGTATAGGATCACACATATAAGTAGATAAATTGTGCCTCAGTTTCATGTAATCCTACTCTAGAGACTGTGTTCTTAACTATGTTATATCCCCCTGGTGAAAAGTTGAGTTTCTGAAAATGTAGCCACAGATAAAACAAAACAAAAGTAACAGAATAAAAGCCCAGGATATTCAAGAGCAGTGATGATACTTTTGGCCAAATTTTTCACTTTCTTTCCCTTCCACTCTCACCTCCAATTTCTCTCATCTTTGGGATTAATTTAGCTGAGGCTTAAGGATTGCTTTCTATCAGTTACTTGGCGAGAGTTGGTTTGAGGCTTTTGTGGGGGAATTATATGTCTGGAGACTATTAATAATAGTGGGTGATACTGAAGAAGGGATAGAAAGTTATGGATCTTGGGAAGAGGTTGACCTGCCAAGATCTGTGTTTGCGATACAAGAGGATCAAACTCAATCTATCATGTGTTTGTCTGATCTTCCTGGCTCTCTAGACACTGATAAGGAGCTTATGGGAGCCCTGCCTGGGAAGCATAAAGAACCTGGGAACAGGGATGTGCTTCAAAAGTAGGATTCGAAACCTGCTTTCTGATAATTACTAGTACATAGTTGTAGTTGTTAAGTCCCTAAGTTGGGTCCGACTCTCTTGTGATCCCATGGACTGTATGTCTTTGGGATTTCCCAGACAAGAATACTGCAGTGGGTTGGCATTTCCTCCTCGAGGGGACCCAGGGATGGAACCTCTGTCTCCTAATGTGGCAGGTGGATTCTTTACTGCTGAGCTACCCAGGAAGCCTTGTATGTAGACTTTGCCCCGTATCTCGTATGGCTTTCTACCACTGGGGAGCTGCTATCATTTAGGGTACTCTCCAGACTTCAGCCTTATGATTCCACAAAGAAATAAAGATTGGTAGAGGCATTCTGAATGCAGACCACAAGGATATGGTAAATGGCAAAGTAAAGCTGCTGGAAAATATATGCTATTAAAAAAATTATACCTGAGATTTAAATGGAGCCTACATAAGCACAGCTACTCACAAAATAATTCCTGGAGAAAACAAAAATAAATGATTTCTCAACTGAAAATTTTGAGTAATATATTTAAGTATGGTACTTTCTTTCTGTGGTAGCTGTTTGGTACATAAAATGCAGATATTAATATAAAATACAGAGCAAAAATTTAGAAGACATTAATATACACATACATATATGTATGTATACTATATATATGTACATATGTATTAATGTACATATATGTGTATGTGCATGTGTGTGTAAAAAGCAGAGACATCACTTTGCCAACAAATGTGCATATAGTCAAAGCTATGGTTTTTCCAGTAGTCAAGTACAGATGAGAGAGCTGTACTATAAAGAAAGCTGAGTGCCGGAGAATTGATTCTTTCAAACTGTGATGCTGGAGAAGACTTTTGACAGTCCCTTGGACTGCAAGGAGATCCAACCAGTCCCTCATAAAGGAGATCAGTCCTGGGTGTTCATTGGAAGGACTAATGCTGAAGCTGAAGCTTCAATACTTTGGCCACCTGATGTGATGAGCCAATTCATTGGAAAAGGCTCTGTTACTGGGAAAGATTCAGGGCAGGAGGAGTAAGGGGCAACAGAGGATGAAATTGTTGGATGCCATCACCGACTCAATGGACGTGAGTTTGAGTAAACTTCAGGAGGTAGTTAAGGACAGGGAAGCCTGGCATGTGTGTTGCAGTCCATGGGGTTGCAAAGAGTTGAAAATGACTTAGTGACTGAAGCCACTGAATAGAAACCCCACACATTTTCCCCAGGAAGACATTTTAGGTCCCATGAGCCCTCAGTAGGCTTTACTGAAGGGAGACAGGTGGCAGAAGATGGTGGCAAAGCTGGTTTTGGACAAGAACAGTAACACAGCTTGGAATCTGATTTTAGGCACCATCCCTAATGGTAAATGCTATGAAAGTGAAAGTGAACGTGAAAGAGAAAGTCTGTCAGTTGTGTCCAACTCTTTTCGACCCCATGGACTGTATCCATGGAATTCTCCAGGCCAGAATACTGGAGTGGGTAGCCTTTCCTTCTCCAGGGGATCTTCGCAACCCAGGGATCGAACCCAGGTCTCCTGCATTGCAGGCGNCTCCTGCTGGTTCATAACAGGACGTACACCATCTGTCTTGGTCTCTGGAAGAGCCCAAGTTGCCAGGTGCGAAACCCAACTCTCGTGTGAGAAACCCAGGCTGCAAGAAGAGGCCATGTTCAGGCTGTCCAGTCAGCAGCCCCGCCTGAGCCCAACCATGAAGTCATCCCGGCCTGAAAGCCAGGCATGTGAAGGAGGAAGCCTCTGCCTGGAGATGGTTCCAACTCCCAGCCATTCAGTCTCCCTACCTGAGTTTTCAGACATTTTGGCGCAACAAGAGAAACAGGCCATTCCCGCAGTGCCCTCCCTGAATTCCAGAGTCTAGAAGAATCATAAAAGGGCTATTCTATGCCACTAAATTGGGGGTAGTTTGTTATTCAACAATAGATATACAATGTTTATTGTATTGTATCAACAATATTCAACTGGAACAGAGGTGGCATTTATTGTCTTTTTGAACTAATTAAAAAGCAAAAAGTAAACAAAGCAAAGCAGAGTCTCGATTATTTCTCTCAGTTGATCTCTCATTAGATCAGAAAAGAAGAAATGTCTCACCCCAAATGCCCTTCTACACAAAATGTGTCTGATACCTCCTACCTAGCATCACCTTAAAGATGCCCAAGGATGAAGATTCTCAGGTAGAAAATGTTTGATGTGATGGGGACATGATTCCCTGCTCTCTCTCCTGAGGGCTAGCCAAAAGAGATGATGCATTTTCCAGTTCGTAGGCTGCTTTTGAAAGTCTGTTGTTTACAAACTGAATTCATAACACACTGATTACATATGACAGTACCCTATTTGGTTACAAGTCCTTCTAATACAGCTATAGTTAATCAGAATGTTTGAAAAATTTGGTTGTGCTTAGTGAAACCTTATTAATCAAGTGTTAATCCAAAACCCCCATAGTGGAAATCTTTCTAATATATTAGGGTAACGGCAGCTGTTTCAACAAATAAACCCCCAAGTTTATAGTGGTTTGGCTTCCCAGGTTGCTTAGTGGTAAAGAATCTGCCTGCCAATGAAGGAGATGCAGATTCGATCCCTGGATCAGGAAGATCCTCTGGAGTAGGAAATGGCAATCCGCTCCAGTATTCTTGCTTGGGAAATCCCATGGACAGGGGAGACTGGTGGGCTACAGTCCATGGAGTTGCAAAAGAGTCAGATACAACTGACTGACTAAGCAGCAACAACAACAGGAACCTAATACAGTTATCAAGCATTCTTGCACATGTCACAATACAAGAAAGGAGATCAGGTTGGCTATCCAGAAATCCACCCTCTGCCCTCTTTAACATGTGGCTTCCAAAGTCACCTCGGCAATTTTCTCCATTTCATCCAATCGGAAGACGGGAAAGGACACAGGACAGGGCTTATGGCGGGTTTTATGGACCAGGCCTGGTAATGGAATACATTTTAGTCCCATGGCCTCCCCTAAGTACAAGGGAGCTTTAGGAGAGTAATCTGTGAGCCCAGGAAGAAGAGGAAACACATTTTGATAAACATAAAGCTGTCTTTGCCACACGACTGTATGTTCATAGATGGATAAACAAAATTGAATCTTCTTTCAAGAAAATCTGGCAGAGCCCCTGGGTTATGTCCATCACTCAAGAGCTCAGTGGGCAAAGATTAGCAAGACGTCATTCCGACTTTACAGGTTATCTTTATTCAGTGTATTATTGTCATCTATATATTTTTTAAATAAAATTTCAAAACTTAAAAGACCTACTGAGATTCATATATGTTGTCTTACACTCACAACACTCCTTGATATGTATGTTTTTACCCTGTCCCTCCCATATTTTGCATATAAGGAAATGTGTCTCGGAAAGTTGGGTAGCTTGCCCCAAGTGCTGAAGTGAAAACTCTAATCCAGCTTCTCATACCTCCTTGGGCCTTTCCACTTCAGTGCAAGCCTGCCCAGTTTACAATTACCAGCATCCAGGTCTCTTTGCTTGAGGGCTTTCTCTTGCTGCTGGAGGAACTAACCCTCACCCACTGACAGGAACTGCAGCATGAATATCCCAACTCTTGTCCCTGGGGGTGAGGGTGACTCTGAAACACAATTTACACTGGTTCACGGGGCTCCCCACTAGGATCCAGCTCTCCCGTCCGGTGGTTTGCTTGATAATGCACACTTCACTGGCTGCCTTCCCTCCCCTGACTCACTTTCCTGCTCTCCTGCTGGTATTTCCTTCACTTCCCTAATAGACCATTTGCACATAAATCTTTGTTTTAGGGTATGTTTCTGGGGAAACTCAAACTAACACAATTACATTTCTCAGAAACAATATTTTAAAAATTTCCTGGCCTTCATTACCATTTGCTGGTTTAGCCATTGAGTATGATCTTAATATTAGTCTCCTGATCAGCTGGATAGAAATGAAACCAAAATCTCTTTCCTTGACAAAAACATAAATTAAAAAAAAAAAGGCAACTTTTTACTCTTTTAGTTTTTATTAATGGCAAATAGAAATTATTTTTACAACTGACCTTTTTTATTGAGATAGGATTCAGATTGCTATAAAATTCACCAATTTAAAATGTATGATTCAGTGACCTTTAGTATATTCAGAGAGTTGTGTAACTATCACCACTGTGTAATCCCAGAGCATTTTCACACAGTAGAGAAAAACCATAGCTGTTAGCAGTCACTCCCCATTTGCCCTGACCCTTAGTCCCTGGCAACCATTGACCTACTTTTTGTCTCAATGGATTTTCCTATCCTAGACATTTCATGTAAATGAAATCATCCAGTATGTGGCCTTTTGTATCAAGCTTTTTTCTCTTAGCATACTGTTTTCAAGGTTCTTGAATATTGTAGCACTCCTTTCATGGCTGAATAATATTCCATTGTATATTACATACCATATATTTATCTGTATATCAGTGCACATTTGAGTTGTTTCCATTTTTAGCTATTGTAAATAGTGCTTCTATGAACATTCATGTACAAGTTTTTGTTTGAAAATCTGTTTCCAATTTTCTTGAGTATATATCTAGTAATGGAATTGCTGGAGTATGTGGTAAAACTCTGTTTGAACTTTTGAGAACTTGTCACACTGTTTTCCAAGTTGGCTGCACCATCAAACACTGTCAGCAGTAATGCAAGAAGATTTCAGTTTCTCCACATCCTTGCCAATACTTATTTTCCTTTTTTCTTTGAAATAATATCTCATTGTGGTTTTAATTTACATTCTGCTAATGATTAATGATGTTAAGCAGTATTTTCAAGTTCTTATTATTTATATGTATATTGTCTTTTTTTAAATTATTTTATTTTATTTTATTTTTGGTTCCTGTAAAGGGACTTGAACCCTGGGCCGTCAGATTAAAGTGTGATGCTCTGCCAGTTGAGGTATCGGGCCATTTGTATATCTTTTTGAAGAAATGTCTATTCATTAAAATTGGGTTATTTGTCTTTTTATTGTTGAGTTATATGGGTTCTTTTTATAGTTTGGATACTAGATTCATCAAATATTTCAACTTGCAAGTATTTTCTCTCATCATTTGAGTTGTAGTTTTACTTTTTTGATAGTTGATGAGTTTTATAGTTTTATTCTTACATTTAGATCTGTGATCCACTTTGAATTAATTTTTATGTATAGTATGAGATAGTGGTCCAAATTCACTATTTTGCATATGGATATTCAATGGTCTTAGTACTATTTGTTAATAAACCTATTTTTTCCCCAATGAATAGTTTTGGTACCCTGTCAGAAATCAGTTGACATATAAATGTATAGGTTTATTTCTAGACTTTCAGTTCTGTTCCCTTGATCTATGTTTCTGTCTTTATACCATACCCTCTTAATTACTATAGCTTTGTAGAAAGTTTTAAAATCAAAAAGTATGAGTCCCCCAACTTTGTTCTCTTTTAAGGTTGTTTTGACCAAGTCCTTTGTATTTCCATATGAGTTTTGGGATCAATTTTTTCATTTCTGCAAAAATATATTTGGGATTTTGGCAGAGATTGCATTGTACCTATTAATCATTTTGGGGAATATTGCCATCTTTACAATACTAAGTCTTCCAGTACATAAATGAAAAGTGTCTTTCCACATATTTAGCTCTTTTTAAATTTCTTTCAGTAATGTTTTGTACTTCTCAATATATATCTTGTACTTTTTGATTGAATTTATTGCTAAATGTTTTATTTTTATTGCTACTGTGAAAGGAATTTTCTTAATTCCATTTTAAGATTTTTTTTCATTGCTGATATACAACAGACTTTTTAATATTAACCGTATAGTCTACAACCTTGCTGAACTCATTTATTAGCTCTAATAGTTTTTTTGTCTTTTTAATATCATGTCACATGCTAATAGAGGTAGTTTTATTTTCTTTTTCCTCCTGGATGCCTCTTATTTCTTTCTCTTGCCTGATTTCACTTGCCAGAATTTCTAGTACACTGTTGAATTGAAGCTGTAAGAGCAGGCATCCTTGTGTTTTTCGTCATCTTAAGATGAAGGGTTTCAGTCTTTTACCATTAAATATAATATAAGCTGTGGATTTTTGTAGATAGCCCCTTATCGAGCTGAGGAAGTTTCCTTCTTCTAACAACTGACCTTTTGAGGAAAAAAAATCCTCTACTTTTCTAAATAGGGAAAAATGACTATCAAGGTATAAACATTAGGGGG
>SJYV01018792.1:2973237-3036552 GCA_006410875.1 Neotragus pygmaeus | reverse complement strand
TGTGTGTGTGTGTGTGTGTGTGCACATTTGTAAAATGTGGGAGGGATCAGAAGAATAAGAAAAGCGGCATGCTGAAGGTGAGGGATGGGTTTATGACATTGCATCACACTCATCTTTCTGCTTTTGTGTGTTTGAAAAGTCTTCACAACACAAGATTTCATGCTGCTTTTTAACTGTAATATCTTTGATTGGTGGTTTTGTGATAACTCTTCTCTCTTTTTTGCTTATTAGTGAACACATACAAGTGAAAGTGGAAGTCACTCAGTCATGTCTGACTCTTTGCAACCCCATGGCCAATACAATCCATGGAATTCTCAAGGCTAGAATACTGGAGTGGGTACCTGTTCCCTTCTCCAGGGGATCTTCCCAACCCAGGGATCCAACCCAGGTCTCCCACATTACAGGCAGATTCTTTACCAGATGAGCCACAAGGAAAGCCCTCAGTGAATACATGTTACTCAGTAAAAAATTTTAAAAATAAAACTGAACAAAAATTAAATCTACAGGAAAACATGCTTTGCTTGTTTCCTCATTTCTGCAGTCCATCCAAGTCTTTTTGACAATACCATCTTCTCTCAGAACTGCTTGCCCTCCAAAGCCAATTCTTACCTTGGGCTAAATGGGTTCAGTAGATTGTATCTCAGAAAACCTTTGTTCGGCCTCAGTCTCTTTGCTGCTGCTGGTACCATACACCTAGTGCCTGTGTTTTGCTTGCTATTCTGGTTTGCATTTATGTGTACATGGGCCTACAAGTTTGCCTGCTCCTCCTGACCATGGTCAAACCTTGTCCTTACAATCACTCTCACATGTGCCTCTGGTCATCTGTTCTGGCCTTTGCCCCCATTTTCCCTAGATTTATGGCATCATTTGGTGTTTTTCTTGTTAAATATCATTACTCGTCCAATTTGCATGGTATATTGTTCACATCAGTTCTATACCCTGCCAAATCAACCACTGCCATGCACTGCACAGCTCTGTTGCTACCTAAGGAGAAATGAAACAAATCTTAGCAGAGAAAATAAATCAAGGTGCATCAGTTATGAATGAGCTGATCTACAACTGCTGGCATTTCTATATTGTCAGAGGTAAGGTACATGCCTGTAGGAAAAGCTTGGCTCTGGATTTAGACCTGGACTCAAAACCTGAACCTGCAACTCGGTAGTCACAGATCCTTAGGCAAATTACGTGCTTCAGCATTACCATCAGTAAAATGGGGATAATATTGGCTTCCAGGATTAAATGAGTGAATATACATAAAGCCTTTAGACTAGAACTGACACAAATGTTAAATTAGTATTTGTTCTTATTACTAATATTTTTAGGTCCTCTGAACATTATTTAATTATTATTAAAAAATACTTGTGGGAGGAATTTAGAATGAATATTAAATAACAAAAGCACAAAATTATGCATTATATGGGTGTGTGAATATATTTACTCCTTTAGTAAATATTGATTGCATTTCTGAGGTGAGGCAGCCACTGTGTTGGATACCAGGCAAAAGTCTGAGAACAAGACAAAGGAAGAATCTTCCCTTAAGGGAATAACACTGTAAGAGAACTTAAATTTGAATTGATGAATGAATGGCTTTGTGGATGCCAAGGAATGTGTAACCTTCGTTGTGAAGTAGACTTCTCTTTGCCAAATAAGTAAAGTCCTCACTAGGTATGTTCAACTACTTTTTGTCTCTGTTCTTTTTTGACTTTGAAAGGTAATTGATGACTGTATATTAATCAAAGATTGCTTAAAGGGTTGAATAAGATTAAACTTGCTTCACGTCGACACAGCAAAAATTTAATAACATTAGGCCTGATGAAATAGTCACCATTTTTGGTTTTTCCCTTATTTTTTCCACAAGGAAAAATAGCTTTATTATTTTTATTATATGTTTTGCAATGCATGTTGACAAACTTTCAATAATACATAAAGGAATAAAGTAAAACATACATGAAGTCTAATCCCCTGAGATAACCGCCATTAATACACTGATTGTCTTTTCATGAATCCCTTCACGCATTCATATGAATCAACATAAATGGGACAATATTATAAATGGTGTTTTTGTCATCACAACATTTCCTTCTTCCCTCCCTTCTTTTCTTCCTATAACTTTTGCCTGTATAAGCAAAGGTGAAGTAACATTGTATATGACCATTGCATATTGGCGCTTTCATTTCTGTAGGTTAAATTCCAAAAGTAGGATTTAAGTGTCCATATGGTTTTAGTTTTTATTGCTACTGCCCAACTGCTTTCTGGAATAGTCATTTCAACTTGGAGTCGGCCAGCAGCTTATGAGCGCTCTCATTACCCCTGTCTTACCAACACTTGGCATGTTCAGGCTTTTACATTTTATTTTAAACAATTTGGTAGGTATAATAGTATCTTATCTTAACTGAGGTTTACATCTCCCTGATTTGTTTTTCTCTGGTTTGTCTTCTCATACTTAGGGGTTCAGTGGACAGTCTAAACATGAGCGCTTTTGTCTTTCATAAATTCTATAAAACCTCAGCATTTTTCTCTTCTCCGATGGCTTCTCATTTCTTCTTATTCTTTCCATCTAGAATACTATTAGAGAGAGAGCCTCTTAATCAAACCTGTCATTAACTTCTCTTTTAAATTTGCAGTTTTATCTGACTGTGTCATTACAGTTATCAGATATCAGTTCATTAATTTTTTCTTCACTTATACCTAAGGAATAATATTATATATGTTTCTAGTTTCAATCCTATATTCCTTTCTCACAGACTTTTTTTTTAAGATCAGCTAGTTCATTTTGATAGTTTTTCTCTTATTACTTTTTAAATACCCACTTTGATTCCATCAACTTCATTGAGCATATTTAATTTATTATATAGTCTATATATCTGATCATTCAACATTGTCAGTCTATGGTCCATCTGATTTTGCAGAAATATTTTATTTATAATTATAGTATTTTGTTATTATCGACAAGAATGGAATCTTAATGGAGTCTAGGTATATGGGCAAAACATCAGTGTATATCGATAATTTTTTTCTAATATTTACACAAGCTATTTTATGTTTCTTGCCTAAAATAGTTCCAAAACAACATGAATGTTATTGAACGTTATAGTATCCCTATCTTAGTTCTGGTAGTCTTTCTATTTAATTATATTTACCTCCCTCATTATAAATGCTGAATGCCAACAGATTTGGTACATAAAAAGCCCAAGTTCACCCAAAATTCAAAACCCACACAAGGCAAACAAAAATTACATTTATTATCCAATCATTTCCAACTAAATGGTATTAACTGGACACCTGTAAAGGAAACATAGAGAAAAATGCATAGAGGATTAAAAAGGTACTGAGCATGCCTCTTACCCAAACTTCCACAAAAAGGATAAGAAAGACTGCAAGGACACAGTGCACAAGGATAAAGACAATGAGAAGGAAGTGACTACAACACAGCTTTGAAAACTAGGAAGCAGTCGGATGGCTTATATGTTTGTTTGTTTCCTATGACTGCTTTGAACAACTACAAGAAACTCAGTGATCTAAAACAACACACACTCAGTTCAGTTTAGTTGCTCAGTCGTGTCCAACTCTTTGCAACCCCATGAACCGCAGCATGCCAGGCCTCCCTGTCCATCACCAACTCCCGGAGTTCACCCATACCCATGTCCATCGAGTCGGTGAAGGCATCCAGCCATCTCATCCTCTGTCATCCCCTTCTCCTTCTCTTACAATTCTGAAGATCAGAAATCCAAAATGGTTTGACTAACCTAAACCAAGGGGCTGGTAGGGCCACACCCCCTTGAGAGGCTCCATGGTAGAATTTCTTCTCCCTGTACTTTTCCAGATCCAGAGCTACATCCCTTGCACTCTTTGGCTCATGGCCCATCTCTCCATCTTCAAAGCTAGTAGCAAAGTATCTTCAACTCTCTCTCCATTTCCATTGTCACATCACCAGTTTCCTCTTCTGTGGTCAAGTCTCTCAGCTTCTCTCTCACAAAAACACTGTGATTTACAGATAGGGGCCACTTGTATAATTCAGAATAACCCCTTCATTTCAAGATCTTTAACTTAATCACATCTGCAATGCCCCCTTTTGCCACCTAAAGTTATATTCCCGCATTTCATGGATTATTAGTTTTGGGGCATCTTATGGGGTCAATATCCAGCCTGCTGTGCGTGCTAAAGAGGTTAGTGTTTGAAAACTGCATTGTCAGTTAGGAAAGCAACAGAAATAAGATATCTTTTTTATAAAACCACAGCAAGAAACAGGAACTGAAAGCATCAGCCAGGTGCCTTGGCAATGGGGGGTATTTGGAGGGGTGGAAATCAAGAGAATTGGTGATCCATGGGAGAAATCACTGGCTTCTTAGGTGGCGCTAGTGGTAAAGAACCTGCCTGCCAAAGCAGGAGACAAGAGATGAGGGTTCTGTCCCTGGGTTTAGAAGATCTCCTGGAGAAGGGCACAGTGACCCACTCTAATGTTCTTGCCTGGAGACTCCCATGGACAGAGGAGCCTGGTGGGCTACAGTCCACAGGATCCCAAAGAGTCAGACGCAACTGAAGCGATGTAGCACACACCTATGGGAGAAATCAGATTCCTGAGATAACTTCCCAAACATTTGCAGTCAGATCATTGCCCTTGCTCTAATGTGGTGACTCAGGGACACAGAACATTGCTAAACAGATGCCACTACATGGAAATTAGGGTATTCACTAATTATCATCGTAACCCAGCCACCTGTCCCAACTGGCCCTAAAAATGCTCATTCACAGGCTGATACATCCCAGGTAGGAGGATGAATGGATATCCTCTGAAGAAACGCATAAGAATAGAACATCCAATACTGACAAATGTGCATTTTCCAATAAAATCTAACTAAGTACCACACAGTGAATTCTACCAGGGAATAAGACACACATACCCACCCATACATAGCTTCAATCAATTATTAATACCTATTTATTAAACCTGAAAGGAAATTCATGTAAAACCAGACATTTGAAGAAAGCTCTAATATAAAAATAAAGACAGAAGTAAACAAAAGTAGCAAAAGGATCTCAGCAAAGGAGATGAGAAGACTTTTCTAAACTTGCACTTTAGAGCTTCAGATAGGTTAGGATTATTGTACTCATAAAATGAGAGCATGAGGTAATTTTTTTAAATGCCATGCACAGAAAAAACTGAAGTCTTGGAAAGTAAAATTAGGATAGTAAAAAATGAAAGTCCAATAGAAAGTTAGAGATAAAGTTGAAGAAATCTCTCAGAAAGCCAGAAAAGAAAAAGAATAGAAATGACTAGAACATAATTCCAGGACCTAAAATATTGATGAAATGAGATGAAGAGAAAATTATCAGAGAAGATGTTTAAACTTTTTTCCAAGTTGAAGCATATAAATTTCCACATTGAGAGGGGTCAAGTGTTCAGCACAAAGGTTATATAAGACTTACACAAAAGCATATCACTGTGAAATTTCAGAACCCATGGGGACAGAGAGAAAAGTCTAGAATATTCCCAAGAGGATTAAAAAGAACCTACACTCAAAATGACATTAGATTTCTCAATAGAAATGCTGGAAGCTAGAACACAGTGGAGGAATGCCTTCAAAATTCTCAGAAATTTTTCAACTAGTAATTGAATATCTAGTCAAACTATTAAATGAAGCAGCATAATCCAAGTTAAAGACATGCAAATTTGCAGTAATTTTACTAGCCCCCCATGCATTCTATCTCAGAAAGATGCTGGAGGATATTATCAACTAAGAAAAATAAAAGTGAAGTGTCCAACTCTTTGTGACCCATGGACTGTCCACGCTCCTCAATCCATGGGATTTTCCAGGCAAGAGTACTAGAGTGGGTTGCCATTTCCCTCTCTAGGGGATCTTCCTGACCCAGGGATCGAACCCAGGTCTCCTGTGTTGCAGGTAGAAGCTTTACTGTCAGAGCCATCAGGAAGTTGAGAGATTAAATAATAATGAAGGAAATGGGGCCTCCTAAGAACAAAAGATCCATAAAAAAGATGCCCTACAAAACAAAAATGGTAAGAATCATCCCAAATATGATAACGGGGACACGTAGGATAGATGTTCTGAACTGAGGGTGATTCTGTCTCGCAGGGGATATCTGACAGTGTCTGGAGATCATTTACTATAATGAGTGGGGCTGTGGGGAGTGTGCCACTGTCACCCAGTGGATAGAGGCCAGAGATGCTGCTAAACACCCTACAGTGCGCAGGACTGCCCCTGCAACAGTCAGTCATGCAGCTCAAAGTGTCAGCAGTGCCAAGAAGTTAAGACACCCAGTACTAGGATAATAGCTGTGAAGCAACATGAAACAGAAACCAGAGCAACTTAAATGAAGATTCTGAATTCGTTCTGTGGTCCATTTAGAACCACTGACATCTTAGAACTAAGCCTCATAAAACAACTTTTGACATATAAAATCATGATGTGTAATATGAGCAATGTAGTAATCGAGGTGGGCATAAAGTACTTGAGGACACAATTGAGATGTTTTCCTTGACTCTGTCTCATGGCCACATTACTGATTTTTTGCCTAGTACAAAAGACTCTTCATGATCTTTCTATAAATTAACCTTTCAACTTTATACACTGTAAGCTTCTTCCACTGTAGAATTTGTGATTTTTTTTTAATAGTCAGTTCTCCATTTGTTGTATATACTGTTCTTTCCTCTTGAATTTTTCCATCTACCTCATCTGCCCAAGGAGTGAGTCATTGATTTCCAAAACAAAGCTATAAAAGTCAACAAAGGAGGAATCAATTAAAAAATGAATAAAATGCCCCTAAACAGCAGTCCATTAATTTTGAATAATATGTATTCAGCATATAAACAACTTACACATGTACTAATTAAGGTAGTGCCAGCTACTGTAATCAACAATCCCCCAAATGCACAATAGCACAAGCATAATAGAAGTTTCTTGCTCACTCACATTAAAATCCAAATCCCAGACTAGTGTATATAGTAAGTATCTTCCCTCCCAGTAGTGATTCAGGATTCCAGGCAACTTTTGCTTTATAGTTCTTCCTTCTTAGCTTCTAATTTCAGTGTGTTTATCAGCATTCAATTGGGTGAATGGGTAAAAGCATGCAGGATAATACAGAGGAGGTTTCTAGATCTAGGCCTCTACATGGGATACGTCATTCATTCACTTTGCATTGACCAAAACTCAGCAATGTGGCCATTACAGTAAGGGAAGTTGGAAAATATCTACCTGCACGCTCAAGAACATGAAATAGCTGCCAAAAGACAGTCCATCTCTGCTACTGGATGGTTCTGAAGATTTTTTAATATTGTTCAGAAGTAAACAAACTACAGGAAGATTTGGCTATTTGTAAGGTACATATGTATTAACTGGGGCTTTTCAAGTGGCTCAGTGCTTAAGAACCTGCCTGCCAATGCAAAAGATGCAGGTTCAACCCCTGGGTTGGGGAAGATCCCCTGGAAGAGGGCATGGCAACCAACTCTAGTATTCTTGCCTGGAAAATCCCATAGACAGAGGAGCCTGGTGGGCTATATAGCCCATGGGGTCACAAAGAGTTAGACATGACTTAGTGACTCAGCATGCATGTATTAACTGATTACCATACAGCTACTGAAATCAGAGAGCAGAATGACAGTAAATGGAAACATTAAAATAGAAATATGAATGAGTATAGGGAAGGTCTCTGACTTTCACAATATAAAATAAATGAAGCTCAGAGGAGGAAATCTTGTCAATTTCATACAGGGGGATGCTGTAAAGAAATGGTGGAGAGCTAAACATTGCTATAGGGAACAAAGAGGGCACTTTTCTTTTCCCTGTGAGTCAGAATTAGAAGAGCTCTGTTGGTTATTAGAAGAAAAGATAAGAAAAAAGAAGAGAAAAGAAAAACTGGAGAACTAGTTTTGTCAAAGAGGTGAGAAAAATGCAAAGATGGTTTGGAAAAAATAGAAAGGCTGTAGGGAAATTTTCTTAATATATGATAGCTTTTCATGCAGTGTTGAGTGGGTAAGTTGAACTGTATGAAAAACTAAAAATAGAACTACCATATGACCCAGCAATCCCACTCCTGGGGAAAACCATAATTCAGAAAGTTACATACACCCCAATGTTCATTGCAAGGCTATTTACAATAGCCAGGACATGGAAGCAACCTAAATGTCTGTCAAAAGAGGAAAGGATAAAGAAATGTGGTACATATATATAATGGACTATTTCTCAGCCATAGCACCATTTGCAGAGATGTGCATAGACATAGAGACTCTCATACAGGGTGAATTAAGTCAGAAAGAGAAAAACTAATGTCATATATCACTCATATATGGAATCTAGAATAATGGTACAGATGCACTTATTTGAAAAGCAGAAATAGAGACACAGATATAGAGAATGAGCCTTTTGATACCATAGTGGGAGGGTGGGATGGGATAAGTTGGGAGATCGGGATTGACGTATATACATTACTATGTATAGAGCCTTCTATACAGCATAGGGCAGAGAACTCTATCTACTCTGTGCTCTGTGGTGACCTAAATGGGAAAGAAACTAAAAAACAGTATACATACATACACACGTGTGCACACACACACCAGATTCACTTTGCTATACAGCAGAAGCACAACACTGAAAAGCAGCTACCTTCCAGTTAAAAAAAAAAAAAGTTTTTAAAAGCAAAAAAAAAAAAAAGATTGCAGAGTCAGGTAGGAGAGGATTCTATGTAAGTTTCTTATTAAGATGATAATTTGCTTCCCAAAGTTGGAGGCAATAATGAAAAAAATACTATTTAATCACGTGAATTTTTATTGTGACCTTTGGACTAGGCATTTTGCTAATAATAGAACCTCTACAATAATACCCTGAGATGAGTGCTACCATCTCATTTTTGTAGAAAGAAAATGAACTGCCACATGTTAAATAGGTAGATAGGTTAAATTAAAATTAAAATCTTGGCAAATATACCTACAAAGTCAGTTAAACATTTAATCAAACTTGTCATCTTACTTGTTATCTGTTGATCTTTTTAAAAAATAAGCCTATTAACTTACAGTAAACATGCTTAAATATTTACATTTAAGGAAATGTAGCTGTTGTTTAATACCATAAAATGTATACACTGTGGAATTATTTTTTAGTGTTCATTAAACTGGTGAATTTCAATCCAATGGCTTAAAACAACNAAGCCTATTAACTTACAGTAAACATGCTTAAATATTTACATTTAAGGAAATGTAGCTGTTGTTTAATACCATAAAATGTATACACTGTGGAATTATTTTTTAGTGTTCATTAAACTGGTGAATTTCAATCCAATGGCTTAAAACAACTGTGGACTTTAGTGGTAATTTTAATGAAGGGAACATAAGTGATTAAGTACAAAATACATTAAATGGTTTCTTGACATGTTTTCTGTCTCTAACATTCTAGCTTTAAACTTAAGATTTTCAAGTGAAAATACGTCTTTAAAAGTTCTTAGCAAGTTTAATTGAGGATACAATAGTGGTCACACACTATTTAAATTGAGAATTTTTAAAACTCCAGTAAAAATAGATATTACTACCAACTTCAATTGTGGAAAGAACCCTGAGACTCCTCATTAGAACATATATTTCTTAAAATGAATTTTTATGAAGCAATTAATTTGGGAAGGTGTCAGAACTAACATTTAATTGCTACTACATATCAAGGAAATTTAGCTCTTTCCTTTCTTTTACAAATCATATTAGTAAAATGTCAGTAGAGAAACATGTGCTAAGAAACTCTACACCCCAATTAATGAAAATTGAAATTCAAAGCAATTTCCTGACCCTTTCACATTGGGAACATCCTTGCACCTGAGAACCTCAGAAACAGGGCAGAGTCATTTGAAATGCCTGGGGTATACTCTTGCCACACCCATTTCTCAGCTAGCAAGTTGTTTTCAAATTGAAATTTGAATGTCACAACAGTGAGACCTTCCCTGACTTCCTAGATGGTATCAGGTACACTTTGCCAGGAGTCTAAGATTCAGAAGAAAGAGTATCATGACTGATTATCAGTGTTTTCTGGGAACATAACTAAAATGACTGTTTATATGCCCTAACTAACAGGTTGTTAGTGGGAAAGAGATAGATACTACTAACATACCTTTAATACAACAGTTTTCTGCCTATGCTATGCTAAGATCTGTTTACTAGTTTTCACTCAGATTATAATTGGGGGATGGTATATAAAGGCTTTGATTCCTACTCCAAATCCACAAAGTTTCTTCTTCAAAACTCAAAACTATTCTGCAAATTCCAGAGATTTCAGGATATCGTCCTAATTTAATCCGATAAACACAAGTCTACCCTATCCAGCCTGGCTGTCTATCAAGTTGACAGTGCCCCTTTCCCTGCTTTCTTCTCTAACTGAAATTTCCAATTCAGTCTGTCTCATCATCTGACATTCATTATATGTATTTGCTAAAATTTTAATATAGGATTATGTATTTGATTGCTTCTACCAAATCATAATTTAGATAAGGCCATTTTCACAGGAGATCACTAAAAAGTCATCTTCTTTTTTTAACTTTATTTATTTACTTTATTCTACTTTACAATACTGTATTGGTTTTGCCATACATCAACATGAATCCACCACAGGTGTATACGAGCTCCCAATCCTGAATCCCCCTCCCACCTCCCACCCCACAGGCGTGTACCTGATATTACCAGACTTATGACATCATTGAAGTATAGACTTTGACTGTGGGTAAGGAGAAATGGCTGAGACCCTATTGTACAGCATTTCTTCTAGTTCTCAGGGGAAATACCATTAGACTAGAAGTGCCTTAACAACAGAAAGGGTATTTACTTCTTGGGCTTGCCTGGAGCCTAGCACAGAGTCTGACATATAACACACATACAAAAGGTATTTGTAGCTGAATAGTTTGATAGATAAATTTCTTAATTCCTAAGACACAGTATTCTTTTCCTTGCTGTTTTTACCAATATATTGCTTTTATTTAGCAAACCACAAAATACTTTCAAATGAGATTTTCCATTTTACATATTCCTTTTGCACAGTAGTGTAAATAAGACATAACTTTACTTCAATCACTTTCCACTCCAAGAGTCAGTAGTTTAGTTAAAAAGAAACTGAACATTTCAAAACCTCAGAGAAGGGCTTACTTTATTTGAATTAATGCAAAGGCCATGAGAATCTGACATCTTGATGCATCTGGTTAGACCTAAATGTCCTTATAATGATACTTTGGAAAGCTGCTCTTGAAATCTCATTTGGTTAGACTGTGTAATGAGAGTGGCACCAACAGTTGCAGAGTCTGTAGCACATCCCTATTCCCCAGAGACAGATCATCTTTTGAAGCATTTGAAAACTTAAAAATAGATCATTATATAGAAGTCGCATTACCCTATCTCTTGTCCTTTACTGAAGACTGAAAGTTCCTGAGGCTAGAAATTGTGTGGAAGTCTTTTAATCAGATTTGTGTGTAATAAATTGAGACTGGAAATTCCTTTGCAGATGTTAAGGAAAACACTACCCACTCAACGGGTAGAACTCAAACCAAATCTTCCTCCCACTGGACAGATATTTACTTCCTTGAAACCACCATGATTCATTGCTATTTTCAGCAATCAAACACCAGTGAAGTAACTGAATATGAAACATTAATATCTTTTGCTATTTCTATTCAACACTTGAGCCTATGTTTAAGGAGAAAGCATGAAAGGGAGGTAAATAGAGACACAAGATGCTACCCTTCCTGCCCTCTTCAGCTGTGCTGTGTCTACAGCTAACGACTTCAGTTTATTTCCTCTGCAAATCAATCTGACGCTGCTGAAGTCTGGTGCATTCACTTGCCTATTCAATTACTTCTTTAGAACCCAAACTCAAAAGATAAGCACTTTTTGAGAAAACAGCTAAACAAATCCATTGCCTGCATTATATCAAACTCCTTCAGACAGAAAATGCAGTCAACAGAGATCATCCTACTGAGGTGCAGATGTTGAAAATGTCACTTCTACTGGATATTTGCCTAGGGAGAGACTTTTTCAGAGAGGAAAATGCTTTCCCAAAGACCTTCCTTGGCTTTAGAAGTCTACAGGCATTTTAACTCAAAGGTAATGTCTATGCTAAAGGGGCAATAGCGTCTCCCTTTTGTTAAGGGAACGTGGAGATTCACAAGCCGCTCTAAACAAATGGGAGATCCAGCTAGATGCCGTGAGCTGGAATGACTTTTACTCTCTGCTGTGTCAGCCAAAGACTGTGTTGCTTCACTGAGCTCTATTTTTGGAATCGTAGAGCCGAAGCTACAAATCATCATGAGGTTATCTTACCGACTGTACTAAAATTCCCATTCCTTCTATCATCCAGCAGCTGATTGCCTTAAAATATAGCGGGGATGTTCGTTAGGCAAAGGACAACAAAACCATGGTTATTAAAAATAACTCTTTTGCAAACAAAGGAATATGTTGAAAAATATCAGGGAGCCTGGTAATTTGTTTTTTGAGTTAGGGCACAAACCAGAGTTTAACTTCTGTCTGCCTAATATGTACTCTAAGGAATCCTTTGCTTAACATTTTTGGGCTTCAGTGTCTTTATGATAAAATGAGGATTACATATCACTTCAAGAGGTTTCTGCAAAGATGAAATGAAGAAATGCACGCGATGCATTTGCAGGGTATCTGACAAAGATAAAGCACTGAAAAACTCTAGGACTCATCTCTTCTTCCTTTGTTTAGAAACTGTGGTTCACATTCAAAAGAGCTCCTTCCTGGACAGAGGGTTTCTGAAGTCACTGATCATTTTTAATGGTGCTGCATAGCTTGTCTCTAGTGTTTTCTTCTCGGTTTTCCTATTGTGTGGTTCTGGTGGGTCAAAATAACAGGATGCTTAGATCATTATTCTTATTTTGACATTTTGATAGAGTTCTGACCAAATGTTCAAAGCAAAGGGAAGCTCATGANTTTCTTCTCGGTTTTCCTATTGTGTGGTTCTGGTGGGTCAAAATAACAGGATGCTTAGATCATTATTCTTATTTTGACATTTTGATAGAGTTCTGACCAAATGTTCAAAGCAAAGGGAAGCTCATGAGAAATAATGTGTGTTTGATTTCAAGAAGCTTTCGTTTCTAAATTAACCATTAAAACACTAGACTAAAAGTTGAGCAGCCCATCGAATTCATCATGTGCAATGTTTTAGAATCTATGTTTTTCTACAGAGAGTTGTTTTCTCATTTGATTCTCATAATAACACAGGTTGTGCACAGACTTTTTTGCTTCCTAAAGTAAGTAAACTGAGGATCCATGTGAAAATCACTTGTTTAAGAACTAACACTGAATTATGACAAGATTAGAAACTCAAGTCTCCTAAATTGAAATAAAAATGTTTTTTGTGTTCTCTTGCAACACACAAACTGCCTTTCAATCTGCCTGGATTACCTTGAGCAGTTCACACAATCTTTCTGTATGTCAAGGGGAATAGTTATACCTTTCACTATAATATAAAGAGAATAAGTGAAGATAATGCATACAAAAGATTTTGAAAAACATAAAATTACCATTATTATTCAGAAAGGACTGTCAATATAGCTCCCTATGACCTCTTCCCAACACTCTGGAAGCTCATATATATTTTACATATATATAATACATGATATATATACACACATACATATACATATGACAAAGAACAGATCAGCTATGTTCTAAAGCAAGATTCAATATAACAGGACAGTGTGTGCATTTCATTCTCCCTATGAATTACACTCATGAGAGTGAAGGAAACAGATACCTTAGAGAAACACTCATATTCATATCCCTAAACTGTGAATCTGTATCAGACATCTACTGTAGCTTAACAAGCATGTGAATCAGGATTCTCCAGAGAAACAGAACCAATAGGAGATATACATCCAGATGTGAGAGGAGAGAATACCAGTGGCCAATAATTTATGCAAAAATAAATTACGCAAAAATCCCAAGAGTAGAATAATTGATAAGTAAGTTCCAACCACAGTGGAGGATTCTAAAGCATCAAACACATGGAAGGGAAGTAGAAATACAATGGTTCAAGAGAAAATAGTTTGGTAAATGCTATGTAAGGGAAGGGATGTTGCAAACAGACAGGAATGAAGAAGGTATCAAGAGAAAATTTTGGAATTTCTCAATTTTTGAAACTTGGAGTGAGGGGAGTAAGGGTGATGAGTGGAAAGAATACCTGCAAACATCCTCAGATAGTACCTACCTCAAAGAGTTATATTTAATCTTATGCTCCATATTTTATTAGCCGAGCTACACTATAAATTTCACTAATTTTTTCTTAATTACTGTTTTCTTACATGGGAAATATTAAGGTTGATANGAAAGAATACCTGCAAACATCCTCAGATAGTACCTACCTCAAAGAGTTATATTTAATCTTATGCTCCATATTTTATTAGCCGAGCTACACTATAAATTTCACTAATTTTTTCTTAATTACTGTTTTCTTACATGGGAAATATTAAGGTTGATAGTCATGTTTTATGAGTTATGATATCAACGCATGGTATGTACACATGTTAATTCATGGATATATTAAAATATTATCCGTGCATAAACACTTATATTACACATATATTATTAAAGCACATAAAGTTTTTAGAATAACAATGTCAGGTACTCTTGTTATATGTTAAAATATATCAAATCTTTGAAAATTTTACATAATTAATTGAATAACTTCCTAATTTTAAAATTGTAAAGGTGTGTTTTGAGTGCTATACTGGCAGTGTTCATGAATAAAGTACACCATGTAGTAGTATATGACAGTTGTCATGTAATTTCCTCACGTAGATCTTTTTTCTTCCCTGAGGCAGGTTAAGAGCTTGTGGTATATCATCCTAAATCTAACACGCTTCTGAATAACCAACAAATCACAGAAGAAATTTTTAAAAAAATCAAAATATGCATAGAAACGAATGAAAATGAAAACAAAGCAACCCAAAACCTTCAGTTCAGTTCAGTTCAGTTGCTCAGTCATGTCCGACGCTTTGCAACCCCATGAATTGCAGCACGCCAAGAAATGGCAACCCACTCCAGTGTTCTTCCCTGGAGAATCCCAGGGATAGCGGAGCCTCGTGGGCTGCCGTCTATGGGGTCGCACAGAGTCGGACACGACTGAAGTGACTTAGCAGTAGCAGTTGTAGCAGGCCTCCCTGTCCATCACCAACTCCCAGAGTTCACTCAGACTCACGTCCATTGAGTCAGCGATGCCATCCAGCCATCTCATCCTCGGTCATCCCCTTCTCCTCCTGCCCCCAATCCCTCCCAGCATCAGAGTCTTTTCCAGTGAGTCAACTCTTCGCATGAGGTGGCCAAAATACTGGAGTTTCTGCTTTAGCATCATTCCTTCCAAAGAAATCCCAGGGCTGATCTCCTTCAGAATGGACTGGTTGGATCTCCTTGCAGTCCAAGGGACTCTCAAGAGTCTTCTCCAACANCCTGGAGTTTGCTCAGATTCATGACTACTGAATCAGTGATGTTACCTAACCATCTCATCCTCTGCCGCCCTGTTCTCCTTTTGCCTTCAATTTTTCCCAGCATCAGTCTTTTTCAATGAGTTGGCTTTACCTGGTAAGATGACTCAAACGTTTATGCTTGTAGGATCTGAGTCATTAATTTACTGCAGTTTTGGGCTAGTACTATTAAGCAAGAGAGTATGAAGATTTGTCTCAGTAAAACTCTTGGGTTCTAGACATAGTCTTCTTTGCCTCAGTATGTGACAACAACTCAATTTTCCTTCTGGAAAATAGCACAATCCTCCAGTTCAAAATGACTTCTGGTTTAGAGGCATGAAAGTGAAAAGTTGCTCAGTTGTGTCTGACTCTTTGTGACCCCATGGACTGCAGCCCACCAGGCTCCTCTGTCCATGGGACTCTCCAGGCAAGAATACTGGAGTGGGTTGCCATTCCCTTCTCTAGGGGATTTCCTGACCCAGGGATTGAATACAGGTATCCTGCAGATACAGGTATCCAGGCAGATTCTTTACTGTCTGAGCCACCAGGGAAGAACTTAGAGGAATGAGGAACCCAAAATGGCCAGGGGCAGTCACAGGTTCTGATTTAATACACCTGGTATAAATGGCAACCCACTCCAGTATTCTGACCTGGAAAATCCTATGGAACGAGGAGCCTGGTAGGCTACAGTACATGGGGTTGCTAAGAGTCGACACGACTGAGCGACTTCACTTTCACTTAAACATTCCTCTCTAGAACACTAGGACTGTTAAACCCACTGAAGCAAAATGGCAGGATTGAGAAGCAGAAATTGCTTAAGTGAGTTATTAGGTGTAGTTGATATGGACTACTACCACCCCTACCTTCGAGCTCCCAAACTTGTACATTTTGACTATTTGTAACACTGTTTGCTATTTCAACCAGTCCATTCTGAAGGAGATCAACCCTGGGATTTCTTTGGAAGGAATGATGCTGAAGTTGAAACTCCAGTNGCCAAAGAATTGATGCTTTTGAAGTGTGGGTGTTGGAGAAGACTCTTGAGAGTCCCTTGGACTGCAAGGAGATCCAACCAGTCCATTCTGAAGGAGATCAGCCCTGGGATTTCTTTGGAAGGAATGATGCTAAAGCAGAAACTCCAGTATTTTGGCCACCTCATGCGAAGAGTTGACTCACTGGAAAAGACTCTGATGCTGGGAGGGATTGGGGGCAGGAGGAGAAGGGGACGACCGAGGATGAGATGGCTGGATGGCATCACAGACTCGATGAACGTGAGTCTGAGTGAACTCTGGGAGATGGTGATGGACAGGGAGGCCCGGCATGCTGCGATTCATGGGGTCATGAAGAGTCGAACATGACTGAGCAACTGAACTGAACTGAACTGATATAAGGAAAGGAATGTTGCAAACAGACTCTGATGAAGAAAGTATTAGGAGACCTTCTTAAGTATTCAAGAAAAGTTACTCAAACTGGAGAGGGCAGAGCTGCTGCAAGGCGTCTTACAAGCAGAGGATTGTAAGACTGATAAGGGGCCTGGGAATAAAGCAAGTCCCAGTCTTTGAACTACTTAGGGCCCTCTTGTCAAGTTCTGGTACAACAATTGTTCCTGCACAAATGATTGCTTAGGACATGCATATTATTACTTAGGACATCGCTTAGGACATGCATATTATCATCATTCATGACACTGTAAAATGTTGCTTTTCTATTTTGAACAAAAATTTTACTTGTGTAACTTTTAGCATTATGGAAAACACTCAGGTAAATGAGTAAGAATCTGGGTTGAATAGGATATTCAGAGTATTTTTTAATATTCATTGTTTTCCAGTACCTTAGTGAAACATGAGGGTAAATATTAAAGGGACTTGATGATAAACTGGGTTTCTCTGGGTGTTTTATTAAAAGACTGACAAATAGAGACTTGAAAGTGGATCTAGCTGCCATGTTAGAGAAATCACTATTTGAAGGTTGTCCAAAATGAGGAAACCCAAAAAAGATGTGTGTTGGGCTGAATTAATGTGAATCAAATGGTAAAAAATAGACAAGAATAAGAAGGAAGGATGAATAAGCATGGAGATTAATATGCAGATGGCAGATCAATTTCCTGAAACCTTAAGGACAAAAGAAAAGGAAATAACATTTATTGAGCTTATTCTATGTGCCTGGCATTCTATTAGGGATTTTACATTTGTTCTTATTTAATCATTCTTTTGATAAATATTTCTTCTCAAGGCCATATATGTGCTTCCTAAAAAAGACTGTATCTTGTAAAATAATTTATGGTTTTCAGAAAAATTGAGTACTATAGAGACTTTCCATAAATTTCATAGCCTATTTCTTCTATTATTAACCTCTTACACTAGTGTGATACATTTGTTACAGATAAAAGTGCTTTTAAAACTTAAAACCCTAAAATCATTTGTCATTATTTCTACAGATGAGAAACCAAGGCTTAGAGAAATAGTTTCTCAAAATATGTGACCAAGTATTTTATCCCCAGTTTCATACAGGAACAGATCTTTTAATGCTCCAATAACATCTAGAGGGCATATATAATTAATAACCTGGCTAACAAACTGTCTCTCTTGTGCACTTGCAAACTTATTTTAATATCTTCTTTATGTATTGCTCTTAATTATCCCTTAAGAATTTTCATGTGTGATATCATTTCATTTTCAACAGGGCTTATGGATAAATATGAATTAAAGAATTATCATGTGTGATGTCATTTCATTTTCAACAGGGCTTATGGATAAATATGAATTAACAACAGATCCAAAAGTTTGATCAGCTGGGACTATGACATGATTTGTGCTCAGAAGGGTATCCACATGAAGAGGCTTAGTTTTATTTTGACATTTAAATTAAAAATGTCATTTGACATTAAATATGACATTTGGATATTTAATCAGATATAGCACTGATACCAAAAACCTGAAAAAGACAAAGCTTTCCCCCTCCACATCCATGGAACCTACTACTTCATCACAGGTAGAAGTGTGCCTTCTCTACTTATGTGCCCCCTTGTCAATTCACTACTACTTTTTCTTAAAAAACCCAAACTGACTCTTTTTGTTCATTAGAGTAGCTCCTGAGGCTATATCCTACATCTACTCATTTTCCATCATTTGGTTCATATATTACTGTGAGTGTCCCTTCAACTCATCTTATCTCCTAATTATTCACTTTATGACATTCCTACTTTCATGGCGCTTTTGAAACAGAGATTACACACGTACCATTTTACCATGTTAGCCCTGACAATAAGCACAGAGGATAATCTCCCATTAAAACATGTACTGTGAATAAGATCTTACTTTCTACAAAGCTTGTTACCAAAGTGCCTGAAATGATACTTCCATAGCTCCCTTTTTTTGATAACACTGTCTCATTTTACTCTGAAAGTTTTTGTACTACTCCAAATCTGTTTAATATACTTTTTTCAGAAGTTTTACATCTTACCTAAAAGTGAGTCTTAAGAAAAGTTACCTTTTACTTTATTTTTTTATCGAATACCACATGAATGTAATTTAGAAATTTAAATAGTCCAATGGGTTTATATTGAAAAATAGCAGCTCTGCCTCCCAACTTCTAAGGAAATCCTTCCCTGCAGAGGCAGCAATATTTAAATGTGTTACCTGCTTTGGGGGGATATCTTATGATTTTGAAATTCATGCCCATATACCATGCTTTAATTTTCCAGTTTAAAGTACTATTTATTGACTGTCTACAATATCTTTCTCTTTACTACAGAAAGTAAATGCACTTCCATTATCAGTATTCACCAAATAAGCACACTAGTAAAAACTCAACATTCGGTTTTAATATTATTGTAACTCTACAGATGATGTTCACAGGCGAGTCACATGCTGGATAATGATTCCATTTAATTTTTTAATTTTTCTGAAGTAAATAAGCTACTGCTTTTGTTTTGCCAGAGGAAAAACAGAGGAATTTTCAGACTAACGAAAGGCTAGAGTATACCATGGAGAAACACTGAAAGAGAGTCTTTTCACTGAAGGAAAATGCTCCTACAGAGAAGTAGAGAACCATAAGAAAGAATGAAGAAAGCCAGAAAGGGTAAAATATAGGTAAATAGGAGTAACTGACTGTTTAAAATACCAATGATAATAGTAGTAATAATAATAGTACCTTGTGGAATTTATAATATATGTAGAAAGAAAATATGTGGACAAAAATAGCAAAAAAAAAAAGTATCCCTACTTCTAGGTAAATTCTAGGATCTGAGAATGTGCCTTAAAAGCACTAACTAATTTGCCATATGACACAGGGAGCTCAAATCCAGTGCTCTGTGATAACCTAGAAGGGTGGGAGGCGGGAGGAAGTTTTGTGAAGGAGGGTACATATGCATACCATGACCAATTTCTTCAATTAAAAACAAACAAACCTAAGTTTTAAAAAAATGGTTCAATGCAGTAAATTGTAGATGCATATTATAACATCTAGGATAACCAATAAAAGGGTAAGACAATATTTATGAGTAAAAAGGTAATCAAGGAAATACAATAAAATAATAAATCATGCTTAAGTAATAAGAAGAAGGCAGGTAAGGAGAAATAAGGGGGACAAATAATAGATTGGATGATTAAAACAAATATTAAAGTGGTTTATTTAAAACCAATTATATCAAGGATAATAATAAATAAAAATGGACTAAATAGTCCAACTAAAAGACAAAAATCATTAGACTGGATTAAAACCATAGTTTAACAAAATCTAATTCTATTCTATTTACCAGAGACACACTTTAATGGTATGTCAATACACTAATGCTGTTTTCTCATGCTACTTTAACAATTATTACAAATAAGTGGCATAAAACAACACAAATTTATAATTTTTCTAGCTCACAAGCCCAAAATGATTTTCCAAGGCTAAAATCAAGTTTCAGCCGGGCTATATTCCTTCTGAGGGCTCTAGGGGACAATTCTTTTACTTGCTTACCTCAGCTTCTAGAAGCTTCCTGAAATGGCAGCTTCTCCAACATGAACAATGTCTCATTCATCTAAGATTCTCCAACTCTCTTCCCTTCATCATCTAGCACATTCCACAGAAGACTTAATGATAGAATCAGGTCGCCCAGTGAAAGGAATCACTGTCCTGGTACACAGCNAGCTTCCTAGATTTTTTGGCTGGTGGCCCCTTTCATTTCAATACCAGAGGCATAGCATCTTCAAGCCTGCTTCTGATCTGATTCTCCTGCTTTACTCTTTCACTTGTAAGAATCTGTGATCATATTGAGACATCCAAATAATCTAGAAAAATCTTCATGTATCAAGATCCTCCTTAACTAATCATATCTGAAAACTTCTCTTTGGTATTAAAAAAAAAAAAAAAAAAAAAACTTATTGGTTCCCAGATGAGGTGGAAGGCAACTACCCAGAAAGTCACTTAAACAATGAAAAATGAAAAAAAACAAAAACAAAAACGAAGTTGCCCAGTCGTGTCTGACTCTTTGTGACCCCATAGACTGTAGTCTATCAGGCTCCTCTGTCCATGGGATTTTCCAGGCAATAGTACTGGAGTGGATTGAAAAAGAAGACTACATAAATGAGAAATACACTTTGTTGTGTTTACTGACTGAGGTTTCAAGGTTGTTTACCAGAGCATAGTCAAGTTCTCATAAATCATCTACTTATGTAGAACTTTGATATAAGACTAGTTATTCCATCACTTGTTAATATATCCTAGCCTTCTTACACATCCATCAGGAAAAAAAAAAAAGGCAAAAAAATCAGATCCACATGATGTCACATTTTACAGTTAAAAGCATATATTTAAAAACTACATTTACCACATTTAGTGATATAAAGGAAAGTGTTTATATCACTAAATGTGNCATCACTTGTTAATATATCCTAGCCTTCTTACACATCCATCAGGAAAAAAAAAAAAGGCAAAAAAATCAGATCCACATGATGTCACATTTTACAGTTAAAAGCATATATTTAAAAACTACATTTACCACATTTAGTGATATAAAGGAAAGTGTTTATATCACTAAATGTGAACATAGTTGACTTGAAAATATCTGCAAGGAAGAAAAAATTATAAAAAGTGACTTTGGAGAATTCAAGAATAATCACAGATTTTCTAGAATAAATATACAATACCCAAAGTAAAAAGAGTAATAGAGATATTTAGCAGCAGTTTAAACACAAAAGAAAAGAGACTTATGAACGAATAGGCACAAAAGAAGAATGACACATGATGAATCAAAAGAGCAGGAGGAAAGGGATAAGAATGGGTAACAGATGTAGAGGAGAACCACAGATACAAACAATACACGTGAGACTGAGAACACCAAGGGAAACAGAAAATAGTAAAGACGTTAGAAACAGAACACATTATCCTCAAAGTAACACTGTATCTGGCCTCTTATAAGCATAATGAAAGCCATAATTAGTTAAATTATTATACCTTCAATTGTTAGATAGCATCTCTGACTCAATGGACATGAACTTGAGCAAACTCTGGGAGATAGTGGAGGACAGGGAAGCCTGATATGCTGCAGTCCATGGGGTCACAAACAGTTGGATACAACTTAGTGACTGAACAACACCACTCTTCACACAACACAACTCTTCAGGTTGAAAGAAAATAACACACTGATCCTTGAATTCTATACCCAACTAAAGTATCTTTTAAGAATATGGCAAAATTCAGACATTTTAGATTAAAAACATCACAGTACTCACCAGCAGTCTTTACTAATAAAAATTCTACATGAGATGCTATAGGTAGAAAGCAACTGATCTCAGATAAAAGTTCTCAACCACAAGAAGCAATTGAGAGCAGAAAAATGGTCTACATTGTGCACACAGAAAGTAAACATTCATTGCACTGAACAAAAATAATGTATAGCTAAGTATCAAATTTTATAAGTATTTATATTATACAAAACACATTCTCTTACCATAATAGAATTAAGCTAAGTATATTTTGAAGATATGAAAATTAAACTGGATATTTAAAATTACACTTCTGAGTAATCCACTGGACACAGAAAAATACTGTAATGGAAACTAGAAGACAGAGTATTACGACCTGAATACCAATGCAAATATCATACAGTATAAGAAAATTGTTAAAAGCAGATTAAAGTAATACTTAAGAGAAAAAGTCATAGTCTTAAATGCATGTTTTTTAAAAAATAATAAAGACTGACATTGAAGAACTAAGCATTCATTAAAAGATGTTAGTAGAATAAGCCCAGATGGCAGCAGAAACTACAAGGCAAGAAAACACAGTAACAGCAGAAATCAATGAAATAAGTGGGGGAAAAAAGAACATAAGGAATATTGAGAACCAACAAAGTCAGAATTTGGTCCTGTGAGAAAGCAAATAAAACTGGCAAACCTGAAGTAAGAATAGGTCAAGGAAAAAAGAAAACCACAAACAGCCAATATCAGGATAGGGTAAATATTAGATAAAGAGGTTATTAGTAAAAATATGTATATTTTTCAAATTTCTATAAAAAATGAGAAATAGTAAATATGAATATTTCCACTACCATAAAGGAAAAAGTATTAGTGGTTTAGCATCCTCCCACAAAGAAACCTCTAGGAACAGATGTGGCTTCATGGAGAAGTTCTAGTAAACATTCACAGAATAAATAATTCCAGTCCTACTAAATCCTTCTAGAAAAGAAAAAAATAAATAGCATATTCCAATTCATTTTATGAGGTGGGCATAACCTTGATATTTTAAAAAGTGAGAAAAATTAGAGGCAAACATCACCTTTTTTTGAAATATAGTTGATTTACAATATTGTGTTAGTTTCAAGTATATAGCAAAGTGATTCAGTTTATATATGTAGTTTTCAGTATAGATTGTTATAAGATATTGAATATAATTCCCTGTGCTATAAGTAGATCCTTGTTGCTTATATATTTTATATATAGTAGTTTCTATCTGTTAATCCCACATTCCTAATTTGTCCATCCCCAGTTCNTTCAGTATAGATTGTTATAAGATATTGAATATAATTCCCTGTGCTATAAGTAGATCCTTGTTGCTTATATATTTTATATATAGTAGTTTCTATCTGTTAATCCCACATTCCTAATTTGTCCATCCCCAGTTCCTTTCCCTCTTTGGTAACCATAAATTTGTTTTCTGCATCTGTTAGTTTCTTTCTATTCTGTATAGATTCACTTGTACTGTTTAAGATTCCACATATAAGTGATACAATATTTCTTTCTCTCTCTGACTCACTTCACTAAGTATAATATCCTCTAGGTCCATCGATGTTGCTGCAAATGACAATATTTCATTCTTTTTTTATGGTTGATAAAATTCATAAACCAAGAATGCAGTAAATGTAGAAAGGATAAGATGTCATGATGATATTCTGTTTATACTAGAGAAAGGTAAATTTAACATGAAAAAATTTACATTGGCATTAGAAAATAATTGAATGTTTTGCCACAAAAGTAAGTTACAGGGAAAAAAAATAATAGGGTTGTCTTTTTAAATGTTGAAAATGTTTTGATGACATTTGTTTCCATGTTCACTACTAAGAAACTACAGGAAAAGAAAGATTTCCTTTATCTGATAAAGGATATTTACAATATAATTTAGAGCAACACTCACACTTGATGTTCAAACACTGAAGGCCTTCCCTTCAAGACAGGGACCAAGATAAGAATGACCACTCTCTCCTATGCAGTACTATACTGGACCCACTACACAGAGGAAACAGTAAATCAAAAAAGCAATGAAAAATGTAAGAACTGGAAATGAAATAAAACTTCCATTATATGTGGGTTACGTTATTATGAACAAGAAAATCCAAAAGAATCTATAGTTATGTGATTAAAATGAAAAGTTTTACAAAATTGCTGGATTCAAAAATAAANAAAGCAATGAAAAATGTAAGAACTGGAAATGAAATAAAACTTCCATTATATGTGGGTTACGTTATTATGAACAAGAAAATCCAAAAGAATCTATAGTTATGTGATTAAAATGAAAAGTTTTACAAAATTGCTGGATTCAAAAATAAACAAAAACAAATATACAAATATCCACCAGCAACAAACACTTACAAAGTGAAAATTTGAAAATAGAATATTCACAATAGTATCAAAAAATGTTTTAAGAAAATAGATAAGATCTATATGGCAAAATTTATAAAACATTAAAAGAAACTAAAGTAAATCTAAATAAACAGAAAATTCATAGACTGATGGGCTGAAAAACACATTGTAAAAATGGTAGCTCTCAAGTTGGTTTATAGATTTCCTATCAAAATTCCAACAGGGATTTTTGTGTAACTTTAAGTATTTTAATAGAAGAATTAAGTGAGAAGAAATTAATTGAATAATTTAAAAAAACTATTTAAAAATAAATTCATGTTACTATTGCATGTAGATTAAAGACTTAGGAAAAAATAAAATTATTAAAATAAAGTTTAATTTAAGAAAGCTAGAAACAAGTGTATAAGCTACTGTTTATACATGGGCAATTTACTTATGAGAATAATTGAAAACACAAGTGTTTTGAAAAATAATGTTGAGATATGAATATTAAAAATTATTTATATTTTGACCCCTTACTCACATCATGCCAAAATCAATTCCAGGCAGATTGAAGACTTAAATATGGAAGTGAATCTTTATAGCTTCAGAAAGAATAAAAATTAGTATCTCCATAATCTTATTTAGAGGACGATTTAGAGGGCACAAAAAGTGTTAATGTAAAAGGGAAAATTAATATATTAATAATATTGAAATTGATAATTTATATTCCTTTAAAAAAAAGCCAAAAAAGCTAATCTTTAAAAAATACTCTAAGAATTAGATGATAAGTCAAAAAACAGGAGAAGATACACAATATCATCTAACAAGGGTTGGTATCAAAAACACTGTATGTAAAAACACCTACAAATCAATCTGAAAAGGAGTATAAGTCTATTTTAAAAGAGACAGCCAGACTTGAATAGTTACCTCAATGTAGAGCTAATGCGTTTTTGCCCAGGACAGTCCTAATATATGTCACTTATCATGGTTCAATAGTTAATAATGTACTCTTTTACCCTCAAGAGCATCTTAATATGTTTAACAAATCTCACCATATCCATCTATCTTTCTGCTCTTGGGCCTATCTTTTGTCCCTAATTTCTGAGATATCTAAAGCCTCTAATTGCAAGGCCTCACTGCAGTTGTACAGAATGAATCTTCTTGCCGCTACTGGACTCCTCAGTCTGCAGCTTTCAGCTCTGTGTTTTTGAGTTTTCCATTTCACAAAATGTTATCATTTCCTTTGCTGTTTGTCCTTGTGAGTTTCTTTATACTTTAATTCTTTATTGCTATCTCAAACAAGATAGAGAAGAATCCAAAATAAGTGATTATACCAAGGTGCCATACTTTACCCAGAGTACTTGTTTACTGTTCTCCATTCATCATTTATTTTTTAATAACTTTTTTGTATTTTTTTAAATTTTATTTTTTTACAATACTGTATTGGTTTTGCCATACATCAACATGAACCCGCCACGGGTGTACATATGTTCCCAATCCTGAACCTAATTGAAATCATATCCACTTTAGAAATCCTTCACAATGAAGCAGGAGACAGTACTATATCTTCTTGAAAAACAAGCCTTTGTTCTTCATCTTGATAAATGCATTTTCCTTTTTGCATATTTGATCCTACCTACCTATCTGATGACCTTATTCCTTTATTGTTTTTGGAGAAACAGTTTCAGAAATGTATTGATTCACTATGTTTTTGTGTGATATTTATACACTGAATGGGAATTAATGCCCATAAAATAGGAACCTGTACCACATTAACAAAATTGTTATTGTTGGCTTATGCTTCTGGTGCAAAAACTGAAGCCTCTTTAGTTAGTTTCTATAATCAGACATATGTCAGAGATTCACAAAAATGGGCCATTTGCACAGTCTTCCTTTTCTCCTTCTAATTTTTATTCAAACAACACTAAAGACAGGAATCTAATTAATTTCTTAAAAGATACTTCTTCATTAAGGACATCAGTTCAGATTCCAGGGACACAAAATACTTTGCTGATATTATTTTGATTGTTAAGGATTTATATTTATATATATTTTTGATACAGGACAGACACCCTATCTTAAACATTTTTGCATTTCTGGCACTAAAGGAGGGTTCCATAAATGTTTGTTTGAATGGACATTTAAACTGTCTTTGCTTCTTTCACTGACTAGAAATGCATTTGCCACTTCAATTGAGGGTGAAATAATGATGCTGTTCTACTTACTCCCTCCAAGTTTTTATATCGTAGTAATAGAGGCAAACACATGAGATAACTTGCCTGAAGAGAAATGTATTTGTGTCAGTAATGTAGGCATGTCAGAATTTTACTTAGGTTTGAGCCACTAAACCTGTCTTAAGAAAAAGTTTCATGAGCTGATAAGCTTCTTTAGAAGATGAGATTTTCAAAATATTAACGGATCCTTCTTGAGAAAAACTAGAAAAATAAAACATTTACAAATGCTGGATACCTAATTTCTATTTTTTTCTTTTTTTTTTTTTGATGTATGGCAAAACCAATACAATATTGTAAAGTAATTAGCCTCTAATTAAAATAAAATTTAAATTTAATTTCTATTAAAAATTTTTTTTAATTTCCATTTTTACTAGTATAATAAAAGGATCACAGGATAGTGTCCTTGTAAGGAAACAGACGATTGTTTTCTAAATATTGACATTATCCTCTGAGGTTCAAACAGTCTTGAGCCTTAAACTGCAGTAGCTGAACTCACAAGACAAAAACACACCTGTCTCTCAATTTCACAGCAGTCTATATCCCTGAGAAAATTTTCTCAGAGAGTCTCTGTGAGGCAGGCCAGTAGGATGAGATTACTTGCAACCTGCTGGAACTGAGAACAGGGGAATTTAAATAACATGACTAACATTGCTTTGCCCATGGTGGCGCTGAAATTAGAATGGAGATTTCTCAATTTAAGGTTGGACTGCCCCCCACTGGGCTGAAAGGAATCCAAGTACAGTGACAGAAAATAGCTCTTTCCAACTTCACAGCACCTCTGATGGCTGAGTGTGCAAAGAGCCCAGCCCTTCATTGGATTTCCCTGCAGACTAGCAGGATATGAGAGTATAATCCTAGGATAATTTCCATTTCTGTAGAGTAAATAAATGACAATGACCTGTAAGGATCCTAGTGGTGTGAGGATGGGGCGGAAGATGAGAACACGGGGTGAGTATGCGTCTGAATGGAAGTGATAGACGATATCAGGAAGGGTATTCTAGCCAAGTACCTTGAGTCTTAGTCTACCTGTGTGCATGTGTGTGTGCTAAGTTGCCTCAGTCACGTCCAACTCTGCAGCCCTATGGACTGTAGCCTGCCAGGCTCCTCTGTACACAAGATTCTCCAGGCAAGAATACTGGAGTGGGTGGCCACGTCCTCCTCCAGAGGATCCTCCCCACCCAGGGATCAAATATGAGTTTCTTATGTCTCCTGCAATGGCAGGTGGGTTCTTTACCACTAGTGCCACCTGGGAAGCCCCATACTAATTGTACTCACTTCAACTAAAAAAGTCATGAACATGTATTATGCCTGCTGCTGCTGCTGCTACTGCTAAGTCGCTTCAGTCGTGTCCAGAGAGACTCTGTGCAACCCCATAGATGGCAACCCACCAGGCTCCCCCGGCCCTGAGATTCTCCAGGCAAGAACACTGGAGTGGGTTGCCATTTCCTCCTCCAATGCATGAAAGTGAAGAGTGAAAGTGAAGTCGCTAAATCGTGTCTGACTCTTAGCAACCCCAGGGACTGCAGCTTACCAGGTTCCTCCATCCATGGGATTTTCCAGGCAAGAGTACTGGAGTGGGGTAATATTGCCTTCTCTGTATTATGCCTGGAAGTTCCCAGATTAGTTTTTAAGTGTATCTATTATTTGATGCAATTGTCAAAACATTCCTATGTGGCAAGTATTACCATCTCTCATCCCATAAATGAATAAATGGACTCAGAGCTCATAACTTGCCCATGAACATCTAGTCACTGAGTAATGAAGCAAGAGCCACAGTCTTAAAAAACATCTTAAATGTGTACCTTTTCTTTCCATGTCTTTTTGCAATAGGGACGGGCAAGTAAGGGAGTACTGGCAGTAACTGTGGTTTAAGAGCAATGTAGGTAACTTTAAGCAACATATTATAGCATTGGTATGTTTTCAAGGCTAAGAGGGTATTGTGCTTAATAAGGTATCAAGACAGGTTGGGTGTCACTATTAACAAAAAAATCTAAAGGAAAACAGAATCCATCCTTTGACCATGTATAGTCAAATGAGAGAGTATAGAAAACTTAGTGTCATTCATACTAGCCCAGACAGATGCTAGATCATCCCAATATGTACATATTTGGAAACATCTTCATTACCAATTGCCCCAAGTGTAGAAGTTTTATCTAAAACTTGCCTAGTAATTACTTCATCTTTGAAATTTGGCAGACCCTGATTATGTGATGTGCTTTTTAGAAGATGAAAATACTTCAAAGAAGAGGAAACTTGTGAGAGCATGTGAGAGAAAAGGGTTGCTGTGGATACATCACAACCATCTAGTTAAGACAGGCAAAGAAAAGCATTCCAGCAGACAGAGGACAGTCAAAACTGCCGATGAAGCAACAGAAATAAATCATGCTGGCGGATCTACGATGAACACTTACAGACAAATATTTACAGCAGAGAGGCACCATATCCATGAAGAAAACTTATAGGATGACATACTGAATTAATACCTACCTTTTTGTAGGGAAAAGCTGTTGAATATATCTGAACCTTATTAATCTTTAAGTGTTGAAGGATTTTATCATGTCTATCTTTTATTTGCAAAATTTACAAATACCTGCTTTTCCTGGCCCTTGTTACACACTGTTTTTCTAGTGTTTGTGCTCTCTAAATAATGCTACTAATAGCTACTATATTTCAAATTCTTGGCATTCTGCTGGATAGTTTTAGGCAACTTCTCATTTAATCATCACAGTAATTCATCAAGTTATTATTCTCATTTTACAGACAAGAATTCTGAATCTCAAAAAAGGTTAAATAACTTGCTACATGTAACATGATAGTGAAAGCAGATCTGGGATTTTAATTCAGAATTTAACTCATTGAAGGTAAGTATCTTCCACGTCTATAATTCCTATACAAGTAAGTATGTGCACGGCAATCACCCAGACTACTAAAATTAGTTTCCCACTTTAGACCTTCTGGAGATTTCTGGTTCAGTTGGTTGAGGATGGAACACCAGTCTAGCTGTCTAACGAATCCCTTGACATGATTCTTTAGGTTCACCAAATTGATGTCTTCCATATAGTAGAGAATATATATTTTTTAAAATGTTGAAGTAAACTCCAGTTATCAAGCTGATGTTCCTTTGAAATTTCCTAAGCTTTAAAGATTCTTGATGGTAGGACTCAACACTGACACATGGGTAGAAAAAAGGCAGAACTGTTTATACAGCTCCAGAAGAAAAGACAGGGCCAAACAAAGGACTGTAGGGAAAGGAAACAGCAAACTGGAGCTTCAGAGGCAGCTTACAGAGGCAGCAAGTAGGCTGGAATGCCTAGGTTTCCAGGGCTCCCTGTAGATTGGCTAATACGAATAGTTTTGCAGGCCTTGGTGCATAGTGACCATCTCTGGTTGTGTGGAACTTGGCCATGGAGCATTAGGAAGTATGCTTAGTAACCTGGAGTGTAACAGGCAGATAAAGGAAGTGGCTAAGGTGTGGGCTTAACTGGCTGCCCAGAAAGGGGAACTGACCTGCTTCTTAGCCAGAGCCTCAAAACTGAGTCAACACAGCACAATTTAGAAAACACAAAATAACTACTATAATATACTCTGCCTGTTAGGATTATTTTGGATGGGTCCAAACCTTCAATTCACAATTTATACCTAGTTAAATCCTCACCAGTATGCCACTGGTTTCCAAATACAAGAAGGTGGAGGGAGAGATTTACACCTCGTAGCCATTTCTGGCTCCCCTTATAACTTCACTGAATCTTGTTCTCCATGATAAGTTTTGAATTTGGTATCATATGTCTAGAAGTTAAAACCTCAAATATTTTACCTTGTCTTGTACTTTAAAAAAAATTCATGAACACATTCACTGAGACACAACATACAAAAGCACTGACAGAAGGCATTGTGTGTATAGCACACTTTGATGAAGGCGTGGAGTTTAAATTAAAAGATGTTTAAATTGCTATAGCAAAAGTAATTTAACCATAATCATTAGACACGACTGCTACTAAAATTCTTGGGCAAATTCACAACACTCCTTTTTCATAAACTTCCGTCCCCTGGGTCTGTGCAGTGGGACTTAAATCTCTCTTATTTCCTGGGCTTCCTCCTCACTCCCTTCTCATGGTCTCATATTCCACTCCATGTAACTTATCCAGGTATTTTCCTAAAGAGAAAATATTTCCACTGGTTCCAGCTATTAACATTTATTTTCACTCTGCTACTTCACTCTGTCTTCTCATGGGAAATCTTCATTTCACGAAAAGATGTCACAAAATGTCCTTTGCTTATATTATCTTCCTAAGTAGATTTTGATTATATCATTTCCCATTAATTGTAAAGCAATTACCTTGATTTCATTCAGCCTCAGGGAATAAAACAGGCTGGTTACAGGAAGACTATTGCCCTGTCCACTTCCACCAGTAAATTCTTTGTGTATTGGGGAACATAATGGTTTAAAATCTATTTCTCTGAATCCTATTTCACAATTACAGAGCCAGAAGCAAATAATCACTCAAAAAACAAGCAAAGTATGCAATAAGAAGTTCTAATTCATATGAAATAACTGGTTAAGGGAGGGAAGAGGACAAAAAAATTAAGCAATACACAATGTTGATGCATTTTGCTAGAGTGAAAAACAAAACAAAACACAGACTTCCTTCCTTAAGCTTCTCTTCTAAACCTCACAGTTTTGCAATGTGCCAGGGACACGTACTGTCCCTGTACTCACTCCCTCTATGACCTCATCCAGGCATCAATGCTGATGCTTCCCAAAGAAATCTCAGCTTCATTCCTCCCCTGAACTCCATGTTTGCCCTGGGGTACCTAATAAGCATTCAAGCAAACATGGCCAAGCCAGAACTCTTCATTTTCCCTTCCAGGTCTTCAGTCAATTCAGTTGGTCAGTCGTGTCTGACTCTTTGCGACCCCATGGACTGCAGCATGCAGGGGTCCATCTCCAACTCCCGGAGTGTACTCAAATTCGTGTCCATCGCATCAGTGACGCCATCCAACCATCTCATCCTCTGTCATCCCCTTCTCTTCCCACCATCTTTCCTAGCATCAGGATCTTTTCAATGGATCAGTTCTTCACATCAAGTGGCCAAAGGATTGGAGTTTCAGCTTTAGCAGCAGCCCTTCCAATGAATATTCAGGACTGATTTCCTTTAGGATGGACTGGTTGGATCTCTTTGCAGTCCAAGGGACTCTCAAGTGACTTCTCCAACACCACAGCTAAAAAGTATCAATTCTTCAGTGCTCAGCTTTCTTTATAATCCAACTCTCATATCCATTCATGACTACTGGAAAAACCAAAGCTTTGACTAGATGGACTTCTCTTGGTAAAGTAATGTCTCTGCTTTTTAATATGCTGTCGAGGTTGGTCATAGCTTTTCTTCCAAGGAGCAAGGGTCTTTCATGGCTGAGGTCATCATCTGATTCTGGAGCCCAAATAAATAGTCAGCCACTCTTTCCCCATCTATTTGCCATGTAATGGGACCAGATGCCATTTGTAATGGGACCAGATGCCATGATCTTAGTTTTCTGAATGTTGAGTTTTAAGGCAACTTTTTCACTCTCTTCTTTCACTTTCAACAAGAGGCTCTTTAGTTCTTTTTTGCTTTCTGCCATAAGGGTGGTGTCATCTGCGTATCTGAGGTACTGGTACCTCCCCTGGCAATCTTGATTCCAGCTTGTGCTTCATCCAGCCTGGCATTTTGCATGATGTATTCTACATATAAGTTAAATAAGTAGGGTGGCAATATACGCCTTGACGTACTCCTTTTCCTATGTGGAACCAGTCTGTTCCACGTCCAGTTCTAACTGTTGCTTCCCGACCTGCATACAGATTTCTCAGGAGGCAAGTCAGGTGGTCTGGTATTCCCATCTCTTTCAGAATTTTCCACAGTTTATTGCGATCCACACAGTCAAAGGCTTTGGCATAGTCAATAAAGAAATAGATATTTTCTGAAACTCTCTTGCTTTTTCGATGATCCAACTGATCTTGGCAATTTGATCTCTGGTTCCTCTGCCTTTTCTAAGACGAATTTGAACATCTGGAAGTTCATGGTTCATGTATTGCTGAAGCATGGCTTGGAGAATTTTGAGCATTACTTTACTAACATGTGAGATGAGTGCAATTGTGCAGTAGTTTGAGCATTCTTTGGCATTGCCTTTCTTTGGCATTGGAATGAAAACTGACCTTTTCCAGTTCTGTGGCCAAATTTGTTGGCATATTGAGTGCAGCACTTTCACAGCATCATCTTTCAGGATTTGAAACAGCTTAACTGGAATTCCATCACCTCCACTAGCTTTGTTCATAGTGATGCTTCCTAAGACTCACTTGACTTCACATTCCAGGCTGTCTGGCTCTAGGTGAGTGATCACACCATCATGATTATCTGGGTTGTGAAGATCTTCTTTGTATAGTTCTTCTGTGTATTCTTGCCACCTCTTCTTAATATCCTCTGCTTCTGTTAGATCCATACCATTTCTGTCCTTTATCGAGCCCATATTTGCATGAAATTCTCCCTTGGTATCTCTAATTTTCTTGAAGAGATCTTGAGTCTTCCCCCATTCTATTGTTTTCCTCTATTTCTTTGCAGTGATCACTGAGGCTTTCTTATCTCTCCTTGCTGTTCTTTGGAACTCTGCATTCAAGTGGGTATATATCTTTCCTTTTCTCCTTTAATTTTTGATTCTCTCCTCAGACAGCGATTTTGCTTTTTTGCATTTCTTTTTCTTGAGGATGGTCTTGATCCCTGTCTCCTGTACGATGTCACAAACCTCCGACCATAGATCTTCAGGCACTCTGTCTGTCAGATCTAGTCCATTAAATCTATTTCTCACTTCCACTATATAATCATTAGGGATTTCGTTTAGGTGATATCTGAATGGTCTAGTGGTTTTCCCTGCCGCTGCTAAGTCACTTCAGTCGTGTCCGACTCTGTGAGACCCAATGGACTGTAGCCTATCAGGCTCCTCCATCCATGGGAGTTTCCAGGCAAGAACACTGGGTTGCATTTCCTTCTCCAATGCATGAAAGTGAAGAGTGAAGTCGCTCAATCATGTCCAACCCTTAGCAACCCCATGGACTGCAGCCTACCAGGCTCCTCAGTCCGTGGGAGTTTCCAGACAATAGTACTGGAGTGGGTTGTCATTTCCTTCTCCAACAGGTTTTCCCTACTTTCTTCAATTTAAGTCTGAATTTGGCAATAAGGAGATCATGATCTTAGCCACAGTTAGCTCCCAGTCTTATTTTTGTTGACTGTATTTTGGTGTTGGCCATCTGGTGATGTCCATAAGCAGAGTCTTCTCATGTTTTGTTTGGAAGAGGGTGTTTGCTATGACCAGTGGATTCTCTTGGCAGAACTCTATTAGCCTTTCCCTGCTTCATTCTGTAGTCCAAGGCCAATTTTGCCTGTTACTCCAGGTGTTTCTAGACTTCCTACTTTGCATTCCAGTCCCCTATAATAATAATGACATCTTTTTAGGGTGTTAGTTCTAGAAGATCTTGTATGTCTTCATAGAACCATTCAACTTCAGCTTCTTCAGCATTACTTGTCAGGGCACAGACTTGGATTACCGTCATATTGAATGGTTTGCCTTGGAAACGAACAGAGACTATTCTGTCGTTTTTGAGAGTGCATCCAGTATTGCTTTTCAGATTCTCTTTTTGACTATGATGGCTACTCCATTTCTAAGGGATTCTTGCCCCACAGTAGTAGATATAATGGTCATCTGAGTTAAATTTACCCATTACAGTCCATCTTAGTTCACTGATTTCTAAAATGTTGACTGAGTTCACTCTTGCTATCTCCTGTTTGATCACTTCCAATTTGCCTTGATTCATGGACTTGACTTTCCAGGTTCCTATGCAATGTTGCTCTTTACAGCATCAGACCTTGCTTCCATCACCAGTCACATCCACAACTGGGTGTTGTTTTTGCTTTGGCTCCATCCCTTCATTCTTTCTGCAGTTATTTCTCCACTGACCTCCAGTAGCATATTGAGCACCTACCAACCTGGGGAGTTCATCTTTCAGGGTCCTATCTTTTTGCCTTTTCATACTGTTCATGGGGTTCTCAAGGCAGGCATACTGAAGTGGTTTGCCATTCCCTTCTCCAGTGGACCACATTTTGTGAGAACTCTCCATCATGACCTGTTTGTTTTGGGTGGCCCTACACAGCATAGCTCATAGCTTCATTGAGTTAGACAAGGCTGTGGTCCGTGTGATCAGATTGGTTAGTTTTCAGTGATTGTGGTTTTCGGTCAGAAAACTAACAAACCTATGAAACAATAAGTCATGCCGTGTAGGCTGCTCCATACTATTATAAACTGGACCTCAGTCTCCTATCCACAACAGAAAGAAGTTAGACAAAAATTATATCATTAAAACTGAATAGTACTTGAACAAAATTCAGTTCTCAGGCATATTCTCTTAGGTTATTACTATCTTTATTAAAATATCTTTTTTTGGTATTGACTTTGAGAATTTAACTCACTTCCAGACTGCCCCCAAGAGTTACTATTGCCTTTCATTCAGACCACTAAACCCTTCACTATTTTTCACCCTGGTCCTTGGGGAACATTTTGTCTTTGGACATCTAAGCTAGAATTCATGGTATTGTATATTCCTTTTCAAATCAAAGAATACTGTCCATAGGAGCTACCTAGGGAATAAATGCTAAAATATTTAAACAGTTGCATCATGGCTTTTAATTGCCAATGAAGCATAAATTAATGCATAAGTTAATGATGTTCATATCTGATACAGCTGTCAAAGGACAAAAGCATACTAAGTATATACTTGGAGTAAATCTCTTTAAATATTTATTATCAGACTATTTCATATGTGGCTTGAGTGATACATAGAAGATATATAATTTGTTTCACTGCTCTCTTTTTGACATCAACCCTATTTTCAAGAATCATGACAAGAAATGAATATTTCACAGAAATGAACAAAAGACTATGTCTGTTATAGCTGAACATCCAGATGTAAAGAGGAAATGTCAGTGATGTAACAGTTTCCTTGCAGAAAACCAAACATCTGGAGATTTGGAGAAAATGTCACAATTATCTAAATATTTCATTTCTTATCTGGATGTTTACTTTCTTGCGGCTGCAACCTAATTTGGCACAGTGTCAGCAAGTACAGGCAGGATGAGAGGTGTGTTGGATTCTATGGAAAAAGTTGTTTTTACCCAAAGAACTATTTAAGATATTATTTTTAAGTTTTTTACAAAGAGGTTTGGTCTTCTCAAAGGCTATTTTTTCTAATATAATGAGAAGCATAAGGTAAAATAAGTCAACCCTGAATATTCATTGGAAGGACCGTTGCTGAAACTCCAATTCTTTGGCCACCTGATGTGAAGAACTGACTCACTGGAAAAGACCCTGATGCTCGGAAAGACTGAAGGCAAGAAGAAAAGGGGGCGACAGAGGATAAGATTTGTTGGATAGCGTCACCAACTCAATGAACATGAATATGAGCAAACTCAAATTCAGAAGGTAGTAGAGGATAGAGAATCCTGATGTGCTTTAGTCCTTAGGGTCGCAAAATCACACACAGACTTGGTGACTGAACAATAACTAGGACAGGCTCCGTTGATGAACCTGGAGAGCTTCTCAGAGAGGCAAGAGACAAATGAAACCCACCATTGGGACACAGATGCTGGCGGCAGGACATGGTGTTGGGAAGCGTTATTTCAGAATCCTTGTCTAGTTCACTATTGTCAGGACACAGCCTCAGGCCCTAGCTGGTTGGCTCCTGTCCTGGGATGCCCCAGGCTAGGCAGTTAGCTGGGCAGGGACGAGGCCCCACCCACCAGCAGGCCAGCTGCCATAGGAACCCCTAGCCCCAGGACTTCCGGGGGCCCATCAGCTAGCTAGCTATCAGACATGTCCTGCCCTCTATTGGAATGGTACTATTCCTGGGACCTGGCTTTACCCCCAGGTGGTGGGCATTATCTTTGTGATCCCCTGGGCCCTAGTGCTACCCACTCACTTGGTACCATCAGCCTCTGAGCTAACACTAGCCCTTGGACCCAACCACAGATCTGGAGGCAGTTGCCTCATGACCCAGCCCCACCCACCTGCAGGCCAGTACCAGAGCTAGAACTTCTGTAACCTTAGAGCCAGCTGTGCCAGGGCAGAGTCCCACCCATCAGAAGCCTCCATATAAGGAAGGCCTGGCAACCAACTGGGCTGGGAGCTAGCCAAGTCCAAAAGCACACTTACAGTAGTCAGCCTGCCACAACAGAAGGACCCACACAACCCACAGAGGGGGCATCTCTTCTAAAGCATTTAGCTCTGGTTACCCAACAATAGTGAAGAAGGCTGAGCACTGAAGAATTGATGCTTTTGAACTGTGGTATTGGAGAAGACTCTTGAGAGTCCTTTGGACTGCAAGGAGATCCAACCAGTTTATTCTGAAGGAGATCAGCCCTGGGATTTCTTTGGAAGGAATGATGCTAAAGCTGAAACTCCAGGACTTTGGCCACCTCATGCGAAGAGTTCACTCATTGGAAAAGACTCTGATGCTGGGAGGGATTGGGGGCAGGAGGAGAAGGGGACGACAGAGGATGAAATGGCTGGATGGCATCATGGACTTGATGGACGTGAGTCTGAGTGAACTCGGGGAGTTGGTGATGGACAGGGAGGCCTGGTGTGCTGCGATTCATGGGGTCGCAAAGAGTCAGACACGACTGAGTAACTGAACTGACCTGACAAGAGTGCACTTACAGGACTCCATAGGACATTTCCAACATAAGGTCACTTCTTCAAGATCAGGAAACGTAACCAATCTACCAAATACACAGAAATAAATACAGTGATTTAGGCAAAATGAGCCAACAGAGAAGCAGGTTCCATATGAAGCAATGAGTTAAAACCCAGAAGAACCTAGTGAATCAGTCTACCAATAGAGACCTTAACAGTTTGTTACAAACTAACTTCTCAGGCTTTCCTGGTGGCTCAGTGGTAAAGAATCTGCCTGCCAATGCAGGAGACATGGGTTCGGTCCCTTGTCCAGAAAGATCCCACATGTTGTGGAACAACTAAGCCTGTGCACGACAACTGCTGAAGGCTGTGTGCCCTGAAGCCTGTGATCTGCAAAAAGAAAAGCCACAGCAATGAGAAGCCTGTGCATCACAACCAGAGAGTTGCCCCTGCTCTCTACAACTAGAGCCAGCTCACGCAGCAACACACAACACACAGCCACCCGCCCGAAAAACATAATAACCAACTTCTCACTGACTTCATTCATTCATTGTTCCTAGTTCTTTGAGATTCTTTATGATCATTACCTTAAAATCTACATATAAACCTATGGTAACCACAAATCAAAAATCTTTAATAGGAGTGCACACACACACACGAGAAAGAAATTCAAGCATAACATTAACAATAGTTGTCAAATCACAAGGAAAGGGATCAAAAGAAGAAAAGAACATAAAGAACAACAAAAACAACCCCAAAGCAACCAAATGTTAGTAGGTACATATCTATTAATAATTATGTTAAATGTAAATGGACCAAATGCTCCAGTCAGAAGACAGAGTGGCTGAATGGATTAAAACAAACACACACAAAAAAACATCGATACATATGCTGCCTATAAGAGACTCATGTCAGACCTAAAGACACACAAAGATGGAAAGTGAGGGGATGGAAAAATGTATTTGATGTAAATGGTAGGGAAAAGAAAGCTCGGGTAGCAATACTTATACCAGATAAAACAGACTTTGAAACAAAGACTGTAACAATAGACAAACAAGAGCATTACATAATGATAAAGGGAACAATTAACAAGAAGATACAATAACTATAAATATATATGCACCCAACTTAGAAGTACCTAAAATAAGAAAGAAATGAAGGGAGAAATAGACAAAAACATAGTAATATTAGGGGACTTTAACACCCTATATATATCCATGGAGAGAATATCCAGGCAGAAAATCAATAAGAAAACACTGGCCTTAAAGGACACATTAAACCAAATGAACTTAATACATAAAAACATTCCACCTAAAAACAGCAGAATATACATTTTTTTCAACTGTATATGTAACATTCTCCAGAATAGATCATATTATGTTACAAAACACATCTAAATTATCCCAAGAATTACATCCCATCAAGAATCTTTTTCAACCACAAAGATATGAGACTAGAAATAAAGACAAAACTGTAAAGAACACAAACAAAAGGAGGCCAAGCAATATGCTATCATGCAACCAGTAGATAATTGAAGAAGTTAAAGAGGAAATAAAATATTTGGAGAAAAATGAATATGAAAACATACCAATCCAAAATCTATAGGATGCAATACAAGCAGTTTTAAGAGCAAAGTTTACAGTGACAAAAGCCTAACTCAGGAAACAAGAAAAACCTCAAATAAACAAACTAAACTTATACCTAAATGAACTAGAAAAAGAAAAAAACAGCACTTGGAAAGAAATCAGAAAGATGAGAGCAGAAATAAGTGAAATACAGACTGAAAAAAAAAATGGAAAAAAAGAAAAAAAACGTAATGAAATTAAGAGCTCATTCTTTGAAAAGATACCAAATTCATACACGTTTCACCAGGACTATCAAAAAAGAGAGGTCCTGAATCAGTAAAATCAGAAATGAAAAAGGAGAAGTTAAAATGGACATCACAAAAATTCTAAGGATAATAAGAAATTACTGGTTACACAACAATAAAAGTACAGCNTTTTCAAATGAGTCAGTTCTTCACATCAGGTGGCGAAAGGATTCGAGTTTCAGCTTCAACATTAGTCCCTCCATTGAACACTAAGGACTGATCTCCTTGCAGTCCAAGGGACTCTCAAGAGTCTTCTCCAACACCACAGTTCAAAAGCATCAATTCTTCGGTGCTCAGCTTTCTTCACAGTCCAACTCTCACATTCATACATGACTACTACCGAAAAAACCATATCCTTGACTAGACAGACCTTTGTTGGCAAAGTCATGTCTCTGCTTTTGAATATGCTGTTTAGGTTGGTCATAGCTTTCCTTCCAAGGAGTAAGTGTCTTTTAATTTCATGGCTTCAGTCACCATCTGCACGGATTTTGGAGCCCCCTAAAATAAAGTCTGCCAGTGTTTCCCCATGTATTTGCCATGAAGTGATGGGACTAGATGCCATGATCTTCGTTTTCTGAATGTTGAGCTTTAAGCCAACTGTTTCACTCTCCTCTTTTACTTTCATCAAGAGGCTCTTTAGTTCTTTTTTGCTTTCTGCCATAGGATGCTGTCATCTGCATATCTGAGGTTATTGATATTTCTCCCAGCAATCTCGATTCCAGCTTGTGCTTCTCCAGCCCAGCGTTTCTCATGATGTACTCTGCATATAAGTTAAATAAGCAGGGTGACAATATACAGCCTTGACATACTCCTTTTCTAATTGGGAACCAGTCTGTTGTTCCCTGTCCAGTTCTAACTGTTGCTTCCTGACCTGCATACAGATTTCTCAAGAGATGAGGGCCAGTAGGATACAAAAACCGAGCTCTTCACTCTGTGTTCACCCAGGGAGACCTGTGTCTTTATGGAGGAAACATGTCCTCCTAATTCACAGGCATAACCAGCTCAGTACATCCAAGAAGGCCAAAATTCAACTTGGCAGTAAAGTGAAAAATGAAGAACCAACACAGTTTGTATTTCAAGAAGCACAGTGAGAGCAGCACTAATTGTGAAGGTGGGCAATACCTTAGGGGACTCTGGTAAACACTGAGGACTTGGACCCCTCTCTCATACCACACCTCAGGGGAACTGATCACCATCCCCAGCAGAAGTCCAGAGGGTTCGTCTCTCACCCAAGGGAAAAAAGAGTCTCTGTACTGGGAGGCCCAGATGGATCTTGGAAAATATATTTCTGAAACAGCAGGATTAAGTGACCACTGCCATTCCAAACACTGGAGACAGAAATATCCCTGAACTCTCACCCTGTCCCAAGATGTTGGTCCAAGAGGTTCCTCAGAAACAATCAACTCATAAACTTAGAGATTAAGTCAAGTAACACAGGAATTCCAATTTTGTGTCTCCTACTTCTATCTATGTTCACAATGCCAAGTCCTGACCGACCTTTAAGAGAAAAGATGTCTTTAAAGTCGAGTATGGTGATATAAACAATCAAAAAGGGGACAAAAACTGGAAGACACAGAATGCTGGGACAAGAAAATACTGGTATCATTCATTTATGCAGAGATACGGCAAGATAACACTTGATTCCTAGGAATTAAAAAACATTGTAAAAATGAAAAGTTCAGTAGAAGATAAATAGTTGGAAGATAAAACAGGAAATCTTCCCAGAAAATACAGCAAAAAGACAAAGAAATAAAAAGAAAATCAGATCAGACTAGGCAGTCTGACATCCAACAGACTTTTCACATCCTCTTTCTGATTTCTATACCTCTTTTACTGCTGACATGAAATGACATATTATCTTTTGAAGACTCTTTGAGAGACATATGCTATTTTGAATACAAAAATCAAAGTTTGGAAGACCATCAGCCTAAGGAGTTATTCATTAAGCCCAATAGTACTTCACCTGCACCCTAGATTATACATACACTATATCCACTAAAGAAACAAAACCATCCATACTGCAAATCATTACCTAGACATATATATGAACTCCCTTCCTCCATAAGGGGATTATCTACTCCCAGAAGGCAGGGCTCTTATCTCATTCCCTGCTGTGTCCCCACATATAAGCTTGTATCTACTGGCATACAATGAACACTGACTAAAATTTTACTGAGTAAACATTGAATGAATGTCCATAAACTTTTATCATATAGTAAAGGGGTATATTTTTATCTTATATAAAAATTGCAGGTGACTCAACTTTAGCAGCTGCAGTTAATTAAGCAATTATGTTTTCCCTCATTTAATGTCTCTGGTGAGGTCATGGCAATGTAGTCACAAAAATAAAATGAACTAGCTTTTATGGAATAAAATTTGGCAACAGTCAAGTTTCTCTATGATGAGCACATTCAGTGCCACACTGGTCAGTCTCTAACGTGAGACCGTCCCTGGAATTGATGAGGCATGGAAGTGCCTTTGATTTCTTAGTTACTGTGTATTAAAATAATAAAGGGAATCCTGAAGTCCGTGACAAATTCTTATGTTGACACTAGGAATAAAGTATTACCAAAACATGCTAGCCCCAGAAGGGGCAGCAATCTGTCCACATTGGAGCTGACACCTGTTCTGGATGTAATTATTCCTTTCTGGCTTCTAGCGGCTATAACAACATCAATATGGGAAGCTTCCAGAATGCCTTGATTGACCAGTATGGATTCCCACATAACAAAGCCTCAAAATAAGGGGCTTATTTCATAATAAAGAAGTTGCGAAAGTGGACACGTGACCAAAGATTTATCACGGTTTTACTCTGGCAATTTCTAAATTCTCAATTGAAAGCAGATATAATCTGTCAATGCAGGAGACACCAGTTCCATTCCTGGGCCAGGAAGATCCCCTGGAGTAGGAAATGGCCACCTACTCTAGTATTCTTCAGCTGGAAAATTCCAGGGACAGAGGAGCCTGGTGGGCTACTGCCCATGGGGTTGCAGAGTCAGACACAACTGAGCATGCATGCATGCACCTTGCCTATTTTCCTAGATTATCTTTAATGCTTTTCATGTTTCCTTATCAGCCTGCATCCTGATGATCAACTAAACCAGCCAAACTTTCAATACTTTATGACCTTATGCCTCCTGTACCTACCCCCCCAAATTCCCCATTTTGAGGTAATCTACAATGTTTTGCTTTTCGTTATGTTCAAAATTCTTAGTCCAAAGTTATTGGATACTGATGAACAGAAGACATTAGTAAGTTGAGAACTTTTTAAGGTTCATTCTGTTCACTTTGACCTTAGTCTTCTCCCCTTTCATAATCAATTTTGTACCTCACTGTTGTTCTTTCAGATTACCCCACTTTCTCACATCCAGAGATCCACCCTTTTTTGTCTTCTTACTTAGCAGGTGACCTTTCTAGCTACTTGTAAGGAGAAGATAGGTAAGAGGTGATTCCCATTACTACTCTCCCAAAACTTTCAGCAGCACTGCACTGATTTCCTTTAAGGTTATTCATGTGGTTACTTATAGAAAAAAACAGATACCACAAAAGATAAAATCTCCCTCTGATATATTTCCTATTCCATTTTCCTGAAATCAGTATTAGTATCTGTCCAACTTCTATGACTTCTCCCACATCTTCTTACCAAAACATTACTGTGTATTATTCATTTGGAGATTTATTTTTCTTTTAACTAAACAGAATCACAATTAGCACTCTGAACCTAATTTTCACTTAAGACCTCTTTCTCTCAAAAATACATGAGTATTGTCGGGCTGCACCCCACAATCCAGTAAGCCCCATATTCGCCTAGCCACAAGACTGAAGAAAGAGACTGGAGGGAGGAACAGAGACATCAGTGTTGTAATGGATGGAGAAACTTACTTGTCTAAAGCAAGGTTCTGGAGCGATATCCGAATGTGTGCAGAGGAAAGCAAGGAAATGGTGGCAGATTTCACTCCCCAGTGAAGAGGGGAGGTTACCAGTTATAGGGGGAATTGGTATCTGGTTGGCTCCTTGGTTACCAGGGAAACTAGCGGAGGGGCCCGCCCCTCACTGCCTCTTTAATATGCTATCAGGTGGAGATGTTCTGATCTAAAGGTTAGAACAATCATTAGCTGGGGCTGAGGCAAGTATGTGGGAAAGTCAGTCAGGTGATTAGGGTGTAGGTGAAGTAGGCACTGAGCCGAACAGGGGATGTACAGAGAGCAAGAGAATGGCCACCTTGGGTGACCTGATCATAAAAATACCCATATACTAATACACGCAAAAGTATTTTTAAAACACAGTAATATAAGATGGTGGGAGAATTTAGGAAAATATGCTATTCATTCAACATTTTCTTGAATGTCCTTCCATCTCTGACTTTTCTCATTCCTCTCCCTACATCATTCCCCTACCCTCATCTGATTCATAATAACCCATGTACACTACCTAGCAAATTTATATCAGATTTCATCAACTGTTTACAAACACATGTATATAAAAAGGAAATTATATGTATATATTTATGTCTCTCTCTATATATATATATATTTTTTTCAGTTCAGTTCAGTTCAGTCGCTCAGTCGTGTCCGACTCTTTGCGACCCCATGAATCACAGCACGCCAGGCCTCCCTGTCCATCACCAACTTCCAGAGTTCACTCAAACTCATGTCCATCGAGTCAGTGATGCCATCCAGCCATCTCATCCTCTGTCATCCCCTTCTCCTCCTGCCCCCAATCCCTCCTACCATCAGGGTCTTTTCCAATGAGTCAACTCTTCGCATGAGGCAGCCAAATTATTCGAGTTTCAGCTTCAGCATCATTCCTTCCAAAGAAATCCCAGGACTGATCTCTTTTAGGATGGACTGGTTGGATCTCCTTGCAGTCCAAGGGACTCTCAAGAGTCTTCTCCAACATCACAGTTCAAAAGTATCAATTCTTCAGTGCTCAGCTTTCTTCACAGTCCAACCCTCACATCCATACATGACCACTGGAAAAACCATAGCCTTGACTAAACAGATCTTTGTTGGCAAAGTAATATCTCTGCTTTTCAATATACTATATATTAAAGGATGTTAAAGTTTCCTGGGGGATACCATAATACAATGGATATAAACTTTCAAAATTCAAGACAGATCTGAGGAAATTTCAAAATGAAAAGAACTTACTAGTAATATGATCCTAAACATTCATCTCAAAGAGATTATTTTTTTTTAAATGAGGTGTGTGAAAATTGGTAGTTTTCTGAAGAAATTTCTTTCCCCAGAAGAATGGGATGAGATAACAGAAGACCATTCATAACCTTGGGTCTTTCAAGAGAGGCTAAAACAGTGTCCTTTGGGGAGCACAACGTGTTCTCTGAAGTTAGGCAATGCAGGAACTGGTGTGTGACTCACCTCAAAAGAAACTAAAAGTAGCCTGGGGCAGCAAATATGCCTGCTTCTGAGAAGACATGGAATTCCCTCCAGCATTAAACAGGGCAGGGGGTACATGTGAGACCTACCAAGGAGACAGTAGACTTGGAGATATTTCAGCTGCTGTCAAAGAGTACAGCTTAAAAAGGCAGTTTTCCTGGAATCTAGAAAACCAATATAAAACTTGAGGCTAGAAAGACTGCCTCTCTCTTGAAAAATAAGTTGTGGTCTGAGGAACCCATAGAGGAACCCCTGAAGAATCCATGAAAGTGCCCTAGAAAGAAGCATATTCACACATCGATAAGCTGAGAAAGCATACGGCTGTGATTTGACAGCATCTGTCAAGTAAGAACTTTCTTCTCTCCTCCTCTTCACCATCTCCTTTGGTGTTACAATCCTGGACAAATCAGGCAGAACAGCAAGCTAGTGGGAAACAAAGGAAGCTAGCAAGGAAGAAGCAGCCAGACACAAATGCAGGCCCTGCTGAGGGAAGTGTTGATAACAAACTGAACTCCTTTTGAGCTGCCATGAGCCCAAGATTGGCTCTCTCTTCGGCTCTTGCCCAGGAGTACCGGCTCCTGGAGAACAGGTCAGTGGCCAGCCTAGGCCCCCACCCCAGCCACCTAGTTCCACTTCAGAGTATCTTTTGAAGTCAAATTGCAAAGCTGGGTGTCTGGAGAGCTGGAGGGGTGGTGAAGATGGGGAGAAGGCACAGAATATTCACCCTCTGTGCCTGTCCACCTGGCTGACTCCTCATATCTCAGCAGACAAGCCAATGACCACTCAGTCTTACAAAGCAGGTTTTGCCTCCCACAAAAGAGTCTTTTGTTTCTAGAACTAAATATTTATTGTTGAATTGTTCCTGACACAAATCCAAGGTGTGAATTTAGAGAGAAATAATGGTTAATTCTTGGATTCCCAGGTAGTTCAGCTGGTAAAGAATCGACCTGCAATGCAGAAGACCCTGGTTCAATTCCTGGGTTGGGACAATTCCCTGGAGGAGGGCATGGCAACCCAATCCAGTATTCTTGCCTGACGAATCTGCATGGATTAAGGAACCTGGTGGCCTACAGTCCATGGGTCACAAAGAGTTGAACACGACTGAGCAACTAAGCATAGCACAATGGTTATTATGTCACAGAATCATTAAATATGTTCTTTTATCTTCAATTTTTTTCTTCCTGAGCAACAAGCTAATTTGGACGGGTTGCCTGGGGCTTCCTAGGTGGCTCATTGGGTAAAGAACCCCACCTGCTAGTGCAGGAGACATAAGAGACACAGGTTCGATCCCCAGGTTGGGAAGCTCCCCTGGAGGAGGGCATGGCAACCTGCTCCAGTATTCTTGCCTGGAGAATCCCATGGACAGAGGAGCCTGGTGGGCTACAGTCCATGGGTCGCAAAGAGTCAGGCATGACTGAAGCGACTGAGCATGTGCACATTGATCCAACAAAGCCTTAGGTCTGAGGTAGTCAGTGGGATGGTCCATGGGTTTCTCTTTCTGGATTTCAGGTGCATTCATTAAATAATGGCATCCTGGTACCAAAAGAATGAGCAGAATTTATCCTAGAAAATGACTAAATAGATGACCAAAGAACACATTCCAATATGGATTAGATAGTCATTATCAAGACTTTCCTAAAAATGTCTGCCTTAAAGTGATCTTACAGACAGGTATGAGTTTTCACACAGGGACAGAGGGTGGACTTCCTGAATTAATTTTAAGAAAATATTTAGATTAAAAGAAAAATGAGTTCTGGTTATATCCTATGAATCATATTTCATCATGGTACTTAGATACAAATATATTTAATTTATTTAATGAATATTCATTGACTTTTATTAGTACCAGGCATTGCTCTAAGCTATTAAGATAAATAGATTAGTGAAACCAAATAAAGATCAATGGCCTAAAGACATGCAAATTCTAATAGAAGGGGGAACAAAGTAACAACAAAATAATTATGTTACATAATATTTTATATACAAAGGTCCATATAGTCAAAGCTATGGTTTTTCCAGTAGTCGTGTATGGATGTGAGAGTTGGACCATAAACAAGGCTGAGCACCAAAGAATTGATGCTTTTGAACTGTAGTGCTGGAGAAGACTCTTGAGAGTCCCTTGGACTACAAGAAGATCAATCCAGTCAATCCAAAAGAAGTCAACCCTGAATCTTCATCAGAAGGACTGATGCTGAAACTGAAGCTCCGATACTTCGGCCACCTAATGAAAAGAGCCAACTCAATGGAAAAGACCCTGATGCTGGGAAAGACTGAGGGCAGGAAGAGAAGGGGCGACAGAGGATGAGATGGTTAGATGGCATAACTGACTCAATGGATACGAGTTTGAGCAAATTCTAGGAGATAGTGGAGGACAGGGAAGCCTGGTGTGCTACATCCCAAGAGGTCATGAAGAATTGGACATGACTTAGCAACTGAATAACAACAAAAGTGGTATTTTACATGGTGATAAGTACTGTGAAAATAGTTTAGGGTAAGGTACATTTGGAAAGTTGTGATATGAGGGTGGAAATCATTTTTAAATAGGGTCTCAGAGTCAGTTCAGTTCAGTTCAGTCGCTCAGTCTTGTCCGACTCTTTGCAACCCCATGAATCACAACACGCCAGTCCTCAGCGTCCATCACCAACTCCCAGAGTTCACTCAAACTCATGTCCATCGAGTTGGTAATGCCATCCTGCCATCTCATCCTTTGTCATCCCCTTCTCCTCCTGCCCCCAATCTCTCCCAGCATCAGGGTCTTTTCCAGTGAGTCAACTCTTCACATGAGGCGGCCAAAGTATTCCAGTTTCAGCTTCAGCATCATTCCTTCCAAAGAACACCCAGGACTGATCTCCTTTAGGATGGACTGGTTGGATCTCCTTGCAGTCCAAGGGACTCTCAAGAGTCTTCTCCAACACCACAGTTCAAAAGCATCAATTCTTCGGTACTCAGCTTTCTTCGAAGTCCAACTCTCACATCCATACACGACTAATGGAGAAACCATAGTCTTGACTAGACTGACCTTTGTTGGCAAAGTAATATCTCTGCTTTTGAATATGCTATCTAGGTTGGTCATAACTTTTCTTCCAAAGAGCAAGCATCTTTTAATTTCATGGCTGCAATCATTATCTGCAGTGATTTTGGAGCCCCCCCAAAATAAAGTCTGACACTGTTTCCACTGTTTCCCCATCTATTTGCCAGGAAGTGATGGGACCAGATGCCGTGATCTTCATTTTCTGAATGTTGAGCTTTAAGCCAACTTTTTCACTCTCCTCTTTCACTTTCATCAAGAGGCTTTTGAGTTCCTCTTCACTTTCTGCCATAAGGGTGGTGTCATATGCATATCTGAGGTTACTGATGTTTCTCCCAGCAATCTTGATTCCAGTTTGTGTTTCTTCCAGCCCAGAGTTTCTCATGATGTACTCTGCATAGAAGTTAAATAAGCAGGGTGACAATATACAGCCTTGACATACTCCTTTTCTAATTGGGAACCAGTCTGTTGTTCCNATTTTCTGAATGTTGAGCTTTAAGCCAACTTTTTCACTCTCCTCTTTCACTTTCATCAAGAGGCTTTTGAGTTCCTCTTCACTTTCTGCCATAAGGGTGGTGTCATATGCATATCTGAGGTTACTGATGTTTCTCCCAGCAATCTTGATTCCAGTTTGTGTTTCTTCCAGCCCAGAGTTTCTCATGATGTACTCTGCATAGAAGTTAAATAAGCAGGGTGACAATATACAGCCTTGACATACTCCTTTTCTAATTGGGAACCAGTCTGTTGTTCCATGTCCAGTTCTAACTGTTGCTTCCTGACCTGCATATAGGTTTCTCAAGAGGCAGGTCAGGTGGTCTGGTATTTCCATCTCTTTCAGAATTTTCTGCAGTTTATTGTGATCCACACAGTCAAAAGCTTTGGCATAGCCTCAATTAAAAGAAGGTATTTGAGCAAAGTCTCAAAACTAAAGAATAGAGATAGCTTTGTAGATATCTGAGGGAAGAGGGGTCCCAGTAGAGGAACTGGCCAGGCAGAAGACCCTGAGAAAACATGAGTAACAAATATGAGGATCTGTGAGGAGGCAATGTCATTGAGAAAACTGAACAAGGGGAAGAGAAAAAAAGAAATAAGGTCAAATGGGTTATTTGTAAAGAGCAACTGAAAGAATGAATTGACATTAAATCCAAAGGTTACGGTCTACAGACTACAGTCCACGGGGTCGCAAAGAGTCAGACACGACTTAGCGACTTCACTTTCATTTTCACACATAGAGACAAGAATATCACTCAGTCAGTTCAATTCAGTCGCTCAGTCAAGAATATCACTAGTTTTGTACATACTGATTTGTGATGTGTATTACACATCCAAATGGAGATATTAAGTGGGCAATTGGACATCAAGTCTAGATTTGGCCAGAGGTAGAAATGTGGGAATCAGTACTGACGAGTGGGATGAGATTATCAAGACTGTGCAGGCAGCTGGAGAAGAGGTGGAAGAATTGAGCCTGGGGCAATTCAGGATAAAGTTGTTAAGGAAAAGATAAGAAACCAGCAAATGAGACTGTTAAAAAGTAGGGAAAGAGGAGGAAAGTAAGAGAGGAGGGAAACTATATGGTATTCTAGAAGACAAGTGAGGAAATATTATCAGTGAAGAGGGGGATTACCTGTATTAATTGCAGCTGAAAGACTTCGTAAAATGTGGACTGAGAATTGAATGTTGCCTTTCGATATAGAAATTTGAACAAAAATCCTGGTGCTCTGGTGGGGTGCAGAAAATCTGATTGTTAAAGACAGTTTAGAAGAGAAAGAATTTCAGAGTATATAAACAGGAGGGCAACTTACAGGAGAAGTGAAACGAAGATTTTTAAATACAAGGAAAAAAATGATAGTATGTTTGGATGCTGATGTCAATGATCCAATAGACAGCGAAACAGTGATAATATGGGAGATTAAGGGAAATTTCTGGAGATAACATCACTGAAGAGACAGGGGATGTGTCCCACTACATAAGAGAGTGCACGCTTAGAGGCATCATCTACAGTAAGAGTCAGGAAGAGAAATTATAGGACTGCTGGTACCCTTTTACTTAGGTTTTGCTCTTCCGGATGAAGTGCTATTCATTTCCAATGTTACAGGTCATATTTTATTTTTCCATGCCATTCATGATTACCTTTGCATTGTGGATACTTATTCTAAAATATCCTACCAGTATATATGAAACCAATATAACAACTATTTCCTTCATCAAAAATCTCTATTCCCATGTGATATTCCATCCATAAAAGATGAAAACTTTAGAATTTTTTTTTTTTTCCTGCCCTTCCTCCCCTTCCCACCCTGTTTTTTGCTTTGATCCATAGGGGAAACTTTTGGAATTCTTTTACTTCTCTTTCCTCATCATGACTCTAGCCCAACTTTTAAATTTTACTGAAGAAACCTGAGACTTTCAATTCCAAATGATTATTATCCCAGGTGGTGCTAGTGGTAAAGAACCCACCGGCCAATGCAGGAGATGGAATAGATGTGGGTTCGATCCCTGGGTTGGGAAGACCCCTGGAGAAGGAAATAGCAACCCACTCCAGTATTCTTGCCTGGGAAATTTCATGGACAGGGGAGCCTAGCGGGCTATAGTCCATGGGCCCACAAAGAGTTGGACAAGATTAGTGACTGAGCATCACCGTCATTAGAATCTCTCCACACAATTTGTCTCTTCTATTTCAAGAATCTTTATAAAGGTCTCCTCTTGTATGTAACCCAGCAGACTTTCAACGACTCTATCTAACAACACCCATTCAGATGTAACCAGATATCGCATGACTCCTTGCTTACCACTCTTCCTGTCCTCTTTTGTCTTTCTCCATTTTGACTACACTCATTTCTCTATTCTCTGGGTAGATAGTTTGTCTTTACCTGAGATTAGGTAAATAGTGATAAATTCTCTAAAAACATGTATAACTGTAAATAGTTCTGTAAAAAGGAAACAGAACTGACTGGGCTTAGGGTTTTTAGATTTCATTCCTTTTTCCCCTCAGTAGTCTATAGATTAGATGGCAATGCTAGGTATTTATTAGAAACATCTGGGGAGCTAAAAAATACCAATTCCTCGTTCCACACTCAGGTATTCTGATTTAATTCATCTGGGATAGAGCCTGGGGTCAGGATCCTCCAGCTTCTTTCTAAAGCCTTCCAGCTGATTCTAAAGTGCAGCCAGGGTTGCAATCTTGCTGATGCTCTTGTACTTTGATTGTTTTCTGCTGTTGACATTGCTGTATTGTGGTCTCGCACAGGAGATGAGAAGCCCAATCCCACCCTGATCTGCCTCTCTTTGTAACTTACTTGTTCTTTCTATATGGAAGTGTTAATATATTCTCTTTATGCCCCAAATTTGGGGATTTTACCTTGGTTAGGTATGAGTTTTTCTTAAAAATCATGACTAGAACCTGGAAGGTCCTTTTAATTGAGCTTCCTTTAACTCAGGGAAGTTTTCCTCTGTTTCATTTAATTAATTAATGTGTTGCATAATCTTCCCTGTTTTTCTTCCTCTGGAATTACTATTTTTTTTACAGTTTCATTTTTGTCACTTAATTCTTCCCTTACATTTTTTATCCCTGCATTTTGCCCTGTGATATCTCCTTCAGTTTTTTTTTTTTTCTAACCTACTAATTAGGTAGTCAATATCTTCTCTGTTGACATGGTGAACCTCTAAACTTGAAGATTCTGTTATCGAAGTTCTACAAAGTTTCTTTGGATTGCACTTAAATTTTCTTAAATGCTTTTTATAATTTCTATATCGAAATGTCCAGAAGGCATGCCATATCAGGAACCTTACTGGAGGAGGGTTGATCTGTTTTGTTTTTTTCTTTTCTCTGATGGGCCCCTGCAGGTGAGTTGTAGGGCTTCCCTGATTGCTCAGCTGGTAAAAATTCCATCTATGAGGCAAGAGACCCCAGTTCAGTTCCCAGGTCCGGAAGATCTGCTGGAGAAGGGATAGGCTATCCATCTCAGTATTCTTGGGCTTTCCTGGTGGCTCAGCTGGTAAAAAAAATCCGCCTGCAATGCGGGAGACCTGGTTTAGATCCTTGGCTTGGGAAGATCTCCTGGAGAAGGGAATGGTTACCCACTCCAGTATTCTGGCCTGGAGAATTCCATGGACTGTATAGTCTATGGAGTCGGGAAGAGCTGGACATGACTGAGCGACTTTCACTTTCTGCAAGTGAGTTGTAATTTTCTGGGTTCTGCTCATTGCAGCTAAAATCTAGCTGTTTGGGAAAACTAAATGGCAGCAGTCCCAGAGGAGGTAATGTCTATTCATGTGGACTGGGCTGGCCCTGTTGCAGATGCCAGGTTGTCCTCCTTTGTGGCAAGAAGTCTTTCTGTTCCCTGGTGTCCACAGGCCTTTAATCTTCAGAGACAGAAAATTCAACCCACCATCCCAACTATCCCTCCATTTATAAAAAAAACAAAGAAACAAAGCACACTCAGGTGGACCCATCTTGGCCTCTTTATCCTCACTCTCACATATATACCTTCATGAAAACAGGATCACATTAAGCTCAGTAAAGAAATAGCAGTCTTCAAACATTCACCATGGGTTCTCTAACCCTGACTTCAGTCTTTATGTTTAGCACTGAGCCATCAGTTTTCCCTGTGGCTCAAGGTAAAGAACCCACCTATCAATACAGGAGATGTAAGAGACAAGGGTTCGATCACTGGGCTGGGAAGATCCCCTGAAGGAGGGCACAGCAACCCACTCCAGTATTCTTGCCTGGAAAATCCCATAGAGAGAGGAGCCTGGTGGGCTGTAGTCCATGGGACTGCAGAGAGTCAGACACAACTGAGCACAGGTTTTTTTATGCTTTTATTCCAATTTGGAGCTGCGTCTGTCATAGCACTGAGAGCCCGAGGCTCACACTTCAGTCTCTAACTGTCTGCTGGTTGCCTCAAAAGCTTATTATGGGATGGGTAGATGAGTTGGAGTTAGAAGTAGAGGAACTAAGATCCATGAAGTCAGTATATTACCAAGAATTCTTTCTCTTTGGGTTCTAAACTTTTAAGAAATTGACATTTGTTCAGCCCCATATGGGTTCTAAGTTAAGGGGCTATTGACTGACATAGAACATGTGTATTAATTTCCTGTAATGCCACAGTAAGAAGGAGACCTGCTAAGCAATAATTAGCCATAGTTTGCAGGATATAGATTCATTTATATACACCATCAGATTTGATTAGTCTGTGGTATGGCCTGTGCCTTGATACCATTTTCAAAGTTCCCATGTGGTTCTGATATATAGCCAGGTTTGAGAACCACTGACATAAATGAAAAAGTTCCCATGTTATTGGGAACTTTAGTTAGTTAGTTAGTTAAGTCGCTCAGTTGGAGACCTTTACAACTACCATTTATAGTAGTATTTACCAGTGAGGTTTGAGAACTATATACATCAGAACACCTGGAGTGGGCTATTTAAAATGTAAATCCCTTGGACTCACATAAATCCAATGGATTCTTGGATAGACAGCTTAAATTTGGTGCTTTTAGAGAATTATTAAGATAAATCTTATGCATACTCAAATTTTAGAGACCCATAATAAAATTTGCACTGGAATTCCCTATGAGGATACAGACCAAGAATATAGGAGGTACAAGTTAATCCTTGTACTCCATAATACTCTAATACTTAACTGACATGGCATAGAGAAGTAACATATTGTTACTAAATAGTTAACCTGAAAGATCAGTTTAAGACGAATCTACTATTTCCGCAGGACCCTTCTCTTGTTTCTCATTTACTAGTTTGTATTTTGGGAAGAAAGGGAGACAATGGAAGACTCAAGGGAAAAGAATAAGAAGGCAATGTTCTCTAGAGTGGTTTTAGACCTGGTCTTGCCTACTGACTGCTCATTCTAAGGCATGCTCATTCATGCCTTAGACAGCATAGGCTACATTACATACAGGTAACAAATTAACCTCAAAATCTCAGGAGTTTCACAAAATCAGTTAGTATTGCTGGCTCATGGTATATATCCAACACAGGTAGGAGGAATGGTTATTCTCTACATACTAGTTAGGAACCCAGAAATGAGAGAAGCTCTGCCGTCTTTCCATAAAACCATATCAACACAAGTTTTCAGCATTTGCTAGAGGGGAAATAGTGTGGACATTTTATATCTGAACTACCTGAAGTTATGTATGTTACTTCCTCTCAACATCTGCTGGCCAGTGATCCTGACCTCACTGTGTGGGAAGTTGGATGTTTTCTCATGAGTGCAGGGGAAAGAATTGGCTATGATGCTCTCTAATGATCTGTGCCACAGAAGCGTTTATCATGCACATACTATGTGCTAAATACTGGGCCAGAAAATAGGAATTAGCTGTCAGATAAAGCAATCTCTTCCAAAAAAAGAAAACAACTATCTTTCTGCTTTCATGGCGCTCATGAGACAACAAGGAGGATATACAAATACTTCACTTATGTAGTAATAAAAAGCAGAGTTGTTAGTCATCAAACTTCACAAATTATTAGAAAGGAATATCAACAAAATATGGTACAGCAATATCTAGCAGGCCTAAACCTATCAGACTTAGCCTCCTGTTTTGTACACTATGATGAGTTTTGGAGTAAAGGGTGTTTACTTTGCTTGGCTTGAATTAAGCAAAGGGAAGCTTCTTAGTGTTTGTAGTCTCACAGTTTATACATCTCATCGTCTCACAGTCCAGTTCTAGCCATGTGATTAACTTGCATTCATCAGCACAGCTGCTGTTCATAAATTCATACATTACAGACACACTTAGGCCAGACAGATCAGGTACATTTTGTTAAAGCTTTCCTAGCTTAGTATTCAGAGAAGGAAATGGCAACCCATTCCAGTATTCTTGCCTGGAGAATCCCAGGAACAGAGGAGCCTGGTGAGATGCCGTTTGTGGGGTCGCAAAGAGTCAGATTTGACTGAAGCAGCTTAGCAGCAGCAGCAGCAGCTTAGCATTCAGGAGCTAGTAAATTGCATCAGTTAATATTTGCAAGAAACTGTGGTTGGGGTTAAAGAAAAAAAATTATCTTAGGCGTTTCCAAGGTAGAAAGTGTCACAGACCCACTGTTAACCTTTTCCTTTGCAGCACCTGATCAAACAATCAAAGCAAATCTACCACAGTGGTGGGTTTACTTTGGTAGTACCCCTCTGGTAGCACCCCAGGGGGAAAGTGAATACTGTTATAAAGAGGAAAACGGCATGTCAGGGAAGCGAGGGGTTTTTATGAATTGGTGTTTGAACTAAAAATTGAAGGGAGAGTAAGGGTTATCTAGGTGACAGAGGGAGAGAGCGAAAGCTCCAGGCAGAGGTAATAGTATGTGGGCTGGGAAGGAGCTGGCATGTCTGAAAGAGGCCTGTGAGACTGGACTTGAGAAGTAGGAGAGAAAATAGGGGGAAAATTATTCCAGAGAGATCTGAATGGGTAAAACCATGGACAGGGTGAGATCGATAAGGGATCTTTATTTTAAACAGCAGAGAGACATAATGCATAGTTTCTGTGGGGGTGCACATAGAAAAGATGGAGCATCAGAGGTGAGGGGAGTGTGGAAATAGGGGCTGTTAGATAGCTACTGGAGACATCTTAGCAGAGAGGTGACAGCATGGATTAGGATTGTGTCCTGTAAATAAAGAAAAGTGGTTTAATTCAAGAGATGGTTAGGAGGAAAAGTAGCCTGAACAGGTGATCTATTGGACATGGTGATCTCCTTTAACATTAACAGGGGTAGTAAAATGCACTTGTTTTAATTAGATAGTTCCTTTAAATAATCAACCACAAAGAAAGTACTAGCTGAAGAAATAAGAAAGAGTAGGAAGGTTTTCCCATGTTCACTTAACAAAGCTTTTCCATAAACTCAGTTCTAGTTCCTTAGCTGCCACCTAATAACTGTGTGATTTGGGGCAAGTTGCTTATTTATTGCCATTTATTCCCCTTTAAAGAATTAATAATAGCTGCCCTGTGTGTGTTACTCAGTTGTGTCTGATTCTTTGCAACTCCATAGACTACAGCTCGCCAGGCTTCCCTATCCATGGAATTCTCCAAACAAGAATAATGGAGTGGCTTGCCATTTCCTTCTCCAGGGGATCTTCCTGACCCAGGGATCAAACCCAGGTCTTCTGCATTGTAGGAGGATTCTTTATCATCTGAGCCACCAGGGAAGCCCAATAACTGCCCTCAGTTCAGTTCAGTTCAGTCGCTCAGTCATGTCTGACTCTTTGCAACCCCAACCGTGTCCATCACCATCTCCCAGAGTTCACACAAACTCACGTCCATAGAGTCAGTGATGCCATCCAGCCTTCTCATCCTCTGTCGTCCCCTTTTCCTCCTTCCCCCAATCCCTCTCAACATCAGAGTCTTTTCCAATGAGTCCACTCTTCGCATGAGGTGGCCAAAGTACTGGAGTTTCTGCTTTAGCATCATTCCTTCCAAAGAACACCAGGACTGACCTCATTTAGAATGGACTGGTTGGATCTCCTTGCAGTCCAAGGGACTCTCAAGAGTCTTCTCCAACACTGCAGTTTAAAAGCATCAATTCTTTGGCACTCAGCTTTCTTCACAGTCTAACTCTCACATCCATACATGACCACAGGAAAAACCATAGCCTTGACTAGATGGACCTTTGTTGGCAAAGCAATATCTCTGCTTTTGAAAATTCTATCTAGGTTGGTNGATATGCAGATGACACCACCGTTATGGCAGAAAGTGAAGAGGAACTAAAAAGCCTCTTGATGAAAGTGAAAGAGGAGAGTGAAAAAGTTGGCTTAAAGCTCAACATTCAGAAAACGAAGATGATGGGATCTTGTCCCGTCACTTCATTGGAAATAGATGGGGAAACAGTGTCAGAACTTATTTTGGGGGGCTCCAAAATCACTGAAGATGGTGACTGCAGCTATGAAATTAAAAGACGCTTACTCCTTGGAAGAAAAGTTGTGACCAACCTACATAGCACATTCAAAAGTAGAGACATTACTTTTCCGACTAAGGTCCGTCTAGTCAAGGCTATGGTTTTTCCTGTGGTCATGCATGGATGTAGGAGTTGGACTGTGAAGAAGGCTGAACACCACAGAATTGATGCTTTTGAACTTTGGTGTTGGATAAGACTCTTGAAAGTCCCTTGGACTGCAAGGAGATCCAACCATTCCATTCTGAATGAGATGAGCCCTAGGATTTCTTTGGAAAGCATGATGCTAAAGCTGGAACTCCAGTACTTTGGCCACCTCACGCGAAGATTTGACTCATTGGAAAAGACTCTGATGCTCGGAGGGATTGGCCGCATGAGGAGAAGAGAACGACAGAGGATGAGATGGCTGGATGGCATCACTGACTCCATGGACGTGAATCTGAGTGATCTCCGGGAGTTGCTGATGGACAGGGACGCCTGGTGTGCTGCGATTCATGGGGTTGCAATGAGTCGGACACCACTGAGTGACTGAACTGAACTGAGGTTAATCATAACTTTACTTCCAAAGAGTAAGTGTCTTTAATTTCCTTGCTGCAATCCCTATCTGCAGTGATTTTGGAGCCCCTCCAATAAAGTCAGCCACTGTTTCCACTGTTTCCCCATCTGTTTGCTATGAAGTTATGGGACTGGATGCCATGATCTTCATTTTCTGAATGTTGAGCTTTAAGCCAACTGTTTCACTATCCACTTTCGCTTTCATCAAGAGGCATTTTAGTTCCTCTTCACTTTCAACCATAAGGTTGGTGTCATCTGCATATCTAAGGTTATTGTTATTTCCCTGGCAACTTGATTCCACCTTGTGTTTCCTCCAGCCCAGAGTTTCTCATGATGTACTCTGTGTGTAAGTTAATTAAGCAGGGTGACAATATACAGTCTTGATGTACTCCTTTTCCTCTTTGGAACCAGTCTCTTGTTCCATGTCCAGCTCTAAATGTTGCTTTCTGATCTGCATACAGGTTTCTAAAAGGCAAGTCAGATGGTCTGGTATTCCCATCTTTTTCAGAATCTTTCACTTTATTGTGATCCACAGAGTCAAAGTCTTTGGCATAGTCAATAAATAAGAAATAGATGTTTTTTTCTGAAACTATCCTGCTTTTTCAATGATTCAGCAGATGTTGGCCATTTGATCTCTGGTTCCTCTGCCTCTTCTAAATCCAGCTTCAACAGTTGGAAGTTCATGGTTCACGTATTGCTAAAGCCTGGCTTGGAGAATTTGGAAATTATCTTGCTACATGTGAGATGAGTGCAATTGTTCGGTAGTTTGAGCATTCTTGCCATTACTTTTTTTTGGAACACGATCTGAGTGACCAGTTAAGTAATATGAAGCCATCATATTTTTATAAATTTGAATATTCAGAAATAGAGGACAATGGGAAAAATGCAAAAATATATTTGATAAAAGAATGACTAAAAGATTTACTTATTGGTTAAAAATTATAAATTAATATATCCATGAATCTCAGCAAAGAGCAAGCAGGATAAATCAAAAAACAGTCACATACTAGATACATAAGAGTGAAGTATTACAGAATTAATACTATGAAGAAAATCTTGAAAGAATCAAGAGAGAAAGTGAAGAAATATAAGAGATACAAGAGCAGAATAATATGAGTAATAGATGATTTTCCATGAAGACAACAGAGGTCATAAAATATAACAATATGTTTACATCTGTAAAATAATACATCAACAAACATCTATACCTGGGAGGGGGAATAACGTTAACTATGCAGAATAATTTTCTTTTTCTTTCTTTTTTTTTTTTTTGTGTTGTTAAATCAGGAAAACAAGAATAAAGAGTTTATGACTTGTAGACCTGTGCACAAAGTAAGAGATGTGAGTTAAGTTTATATTTGGGGCAAAATAAGGGTTGCAGCCAGGGAGACAGCACCTCAGATAGTTATGAGAAACTGCTCTAATGAGGCAGAATATATGTTTTTTGGTCAAGGAGGAGTACATGCAATCAAACACACGTTTTTTCAAAAGTTTTACTAGTCTCATGAAGCTCTCTGCTAGTTATGAAAGATTTTAGTTGTCATCATGAAAGATTTTAGTGCTTTTCTAGATAGGGAAGATATAAGAATTGGGCTCATAAAATCAGCTCCTGTAAATACCTATCTGAAGATCTGTCTTGCCAACATTTTCCCAATCACGTCTCATTTTGCCCTCCACCCTGAATTCCTTTCACAGGGTGTTTAAAAGAAGCAGTGGCAGCAGCACATTGTTTAATCATTGTAGAGTTAGATGGCAAGTCCCAATTTGTAGCTGACAACTGCATACAGGTGTCGACTTCCCTGGTGGCTCAGATGGTAAAGCGTTTGCCTACATATGTGAGACCTGGGTTTGATCCCTGGGTCGGGAGTATCTCCTGGAGAAGGAAATGGTAACCCACTCCAGTATTCTCACCTGGAAAACCCCATGGACAGAGGAGCCTCTTAGCCTGCAATCCATGGGGTCACAAAGAATCAGACATGACTGAGCGACTTCACTTTCACTTTCCTGCATACAGAGAATATAAAGACAATATATGAGTCTAAAGACATTGACACCACACAAATTTACAGCTACAAGAACTACTGAACCAAATTGGAAAAGAAGAAGTAAAACTCTCACTGTTTGCAGATGACATGATCCTCTACATAGAAAACCCTAAAGATTCCACCAGAAAATTACTAGAGCTAATCAATGAATATAGTAAATTTGAAGGATATAAAATCAACACACAGAAATCCCTTGCATTCTTATACACTAATAATGAGAAAGTAGAAAAAGAAATTAAGGAAACAATTCCATTCACCATTGCAANAGACAGCCATTTTGTTTTATTGAATTTCTTTTCCATGGGGATGGTCTTGATCCCTGTCTCCTGTACAATTTCACAAACTTCCATCCATAGTTCATCAGGCACTCTATCTATCAGATCTAGTCCCTTAAATCTATTTCTCACTTCCACTGTATAATAATAAGGGATTTGAATGCTCTAGTGGTTTTCCCTACTATCTTCAATAAGTTTGAATTTGGCAATAAGTTCATGATCTGAGCCAGTCAGCTCCAGTCTTGTTTTTGCTATATAGAGCTTCTCCATCTTTGGCTGAAAAGAATATAAATGCTCTGATTTCACAAGCATGCCAGCTGCGATGGACCTCACAGAAGCGTGGCCAAGAGGAGCTACCTGATGTCCTAGGTCAGGGCGGCAGCAGAGAGGAGCTATCTCACATTCAAGGTCAAGGGCAGTGGCCGAGAGGACCTACCCTGCTTATGAGACCAGGGGAGGGGGCCGTGAGTGCCAGGCTGCCACAGCGCAGGAGCAGCCCAGAGGAGCTACCCCAAGCCTGAGGCCAGGGGCAGAGGCTGAGAAGGGCAACCCCATGTCCAAGGAGCAGTGGCTGCCAGGGTGCAGGAGGGCCCAGAGGAGCTATACCACGTTTAAGGTCAGGAGTGGCGGCGGCGAGGAGATACCCCTCGTCCAAAGTAAGGAGCAGCAGATGCACTTTGCTGGAGCAGCTGTGAAGAGATACCCCACGTCCGAGGTAAGAGAAACCCAAGTAAGGTGGTAGGTATTGCAAGAGGGCATCAGAGGGCAGACACACTGAAACCATAATCACAGAAAACAAGTCAATCCAATCACACTAGGACTACAGCATTGTCTAACTCAGTGAAACTAAGCCTCGTCCTGTGGGGCCACCCAAAACAGGCGGGCATGGTGGAGATGTCTGACAGAATGTGGTTCACTGGAGAAGGGAATGGCCAACCACTTCAGTATTCTTACCTTGAGAACCCCATGAACAGTATGAAAAGGCAAAATGATAGGATACTGGAGATCAGTGGAGAAATAACTCCAGAAAGAATGAAGGGATAGAGCCAAAGCTAAAACGATACCCAGTTGTGGATGTGACTGGTGATAGTAGCAAGGTCCAATGCTGTAAAGAGCAATATTGCATAGGAACCTAGAATGTCAGGTCTATGAATCAAGGCAAATTGGAAGTCATCAAACAGGAGATAGCAAGAGTGAACATTGACATTCTAGGAATCAGCGAACTTAAATGGACTGGAATGGGTGAATTTAACTCAGATGACCATTATATCTACTACTGTGGGCAGGAATCCCTCAGAAGAAATGGAGTAGCCATCATGGTCAACAAGAGTCTGAAATGCAGTACTTGGATGCAGTCTTAAAAACGACAGAATGATCTCTGTTCATTTCCAAGGCAAACCATTCAATATCACAGTAATCCAAGTCTATGCCCCAACCAGTAACACTGAAGAAGCTGAAGTTGAATGGTGCTATGAAGACCTACAAGACCTTTTAGAACTAACACCCAAAAAAAATGTCTTTTTCATTATAGGCGACTGGAATGCAAAAGTAGGAAGTCAAGAAACACCTGAGTAGTAGGCAAATTTGGCCTTGGAATATGGAATGAAGCAGGGCAAAGGCTCATAGAGTTTTGCCAAGAGAGCACACTGGTCATAGCAAACACCCTCTTCCAAAAACACAAGAGAAGACTCTATACATGAACATCACCAGATTACTAATTATTACCCAGTACTAATCTCTCCATCACTCCTTCATGTATGTGTGTGTGTGTCTGTGTGTGTTAGTTGCTCTGTTGTGTCTGACTCTTTGTGACCCTATGGACTGTAGCCTGCCAGGCTCCTGTGTCCATAGAATTCTCCAGGCAAGAATTCTGGAGTGGGTTGCCATACCCATCTCCAGGAGAACTCCCAACCCAGGGATAGAACCTGGGTCTCCTGCATTGCAGGCAGATTCTTTACCATCTGAGCCACTAGCGAAGCGCCCCCCCCCCCGCTCCTCCCCCTTTATGTGTGAACTGACACTATTATTCAGAATTGCAAAGCTATTAGATTTAAAGCTTTCTGGCCTACATAAGCCTAGCAATGTATAAAAAGAAAAGGTAAAATATGTAAGCAAAAGCCACAGATTTCTACAATAGTTAGTGAAATACTGAAATACTGTAGTGTATCCCTAGTCACTTATTTCATGTTGTGGTCTAGAAAATAAGCACGCAAGAAACCAACTTCCGACAATTATGTTATTCTGAAGAAAGTCTTTGGGTTAACCCCACCTCTTTAGAACTCTGGAATTCGCTAAATTATACAGCAGCATGTGAAGGAAACTTCATATGGAAGTAAGGGGAAGAAGTTTGTAGATATAAAGAGAAAAAAATCTATTTAAACAAGAAAAGCCTTCAGAGACATAATTTTTATTATCTCTCTTTTATAGTGCCTAAAATATTCCTTGGACATGAAAAAATTATAGGGAATATACTTTACAACAGTACAGTATGAAAATTCATTTTGAAACTTCCAATTATGTATAGTATTGTATGATTTTGAATGCATTTCCTTCATTGTATCTACATATAACATATTCAAAGCTACTTAGCAGTAGCAACATTTCTTAGACAAACACCAACCATTAATGTAGTGCATTCTGCTCCTTCCAGAGACCTAGTTATCCCCAGTTTCAAAACTTCATGTGGTATTTTCTACATTACAGAACATGAAAGTGTGCTGTACTCATGACTGGCATGAACAGTTAATGATACACCATTACTTGCACCTCTTTAATTGACTTTCATATTAAGCCTTTAACAGAAGGATGTAGAGGATCTGTGGCTTACATAGAAAAATTACTACATTGCAAGCTGAGCACCAAACAAGAATATCATCCTAATTCATCATTAGGCGAAAAGCCTGAGGAACTGAATCAGCTATGCTTTTTCCAGTTTCCAAATGCTTGAAGAAGTTTTACATTAATGGCTTTTGATGCTTTTAATGATGTCAAGGATGGGATTTAATTGCCTTATTAATTCTCTTGATTTGCTGCCAAATGTTAAAGGCAATTTGTGATTACTGAGCTAATCTTTTCTGATTATGAAAATCCATTATAGGAAGAAAAATATAAAATTCAGAAAAGTGGAAATGATTTATAAAAATTTCAGAATATATTTAAAAGAAACAGAATGTTTGGACATGGGTTTAAAATTCCTCTGAAAGGATTTGTTATGAGATTGTAAGATATCTTTGTGTATATTAATATTTAAACTGTTGTTTCATCCTTAAATTACAGAGATAGTGCTGTTCATTTTTAAAACTCTTTTTAAACTTCCCAACCACAATCACAACACTCTGATGTGATAAACCTGAGTGATTTATTTAATCTTACTGCCCTAATCAACTCACAAGATCTCTGTTGTCTCAGATCTCAGAGCCTGGAAAAACCCAGTTATTAATTCCTTATTATCCTTTCCCGAAATTCTCTGGTTTGCTGACATGTTAATAAGATTCCAAGAATGTTCTAAAGAAAGCAAAAGCAAAATCACCACTAAAAATGATTGTGATCCGAACTTACAGATTGTTTCTTTTTTCTCCCTTCTCCCTGAATTCATTTTCAACTGAAATAAATTCTGTCCTTGAATGTGTGTACATAACTTCTTGGGCAGGCTGTATTCACTTATCATCAAATATAAATATTAAAAGCCTTAAAGATCTTAAATCCTAATTCAAATTACCTTTGCCAGCATACCAAATACCTCAGGGTGGGTGTATTAAAAGCTCTAAAATGATTCTGCTTTTACTTTTTAGCCAAATGGACATGTTTTATTCAGGATCCCTAAA
>SJYV01018792.1:2937886-2970215 GCA_006410875.1 Neotragus pygmaeus | reverse complement strand
ACCAAATCTATATCTCTTGGCATTCCAGCCTTTCCTCTGCAGCTGGTATTGCAGATGCCATTTTAAATAAATTTAATTGTATAATTCTTTATTATTGCCTCTATCATTTCAGCAGTACTGAAGTCAGGGGGATTCATGCTGTTTTTCTCCCATTATTAACCTCAAACATCTATGCATCTGGCACAAAGTGGGTAGACACACTCTGTCAACTGAATGACAATAAATGAGTGACTGTCTAGAGCACATAAACAGAGGCAGGAAGCCAAAGGATTGGACACAGAAATAAGCACAGATCATCCCTTATCAACTCTTTAACAGTTAGCATTTATGCTTGCCTAAATTTCTATACAATCTTTGTATTCCAAAAGATTTATAAAATATTCTGAAATACACACACCTACACATGATTACATAAACAGCTGAGCATGCACACACACACACACACACACACACACAGGTATCAGTGTTTCTGGTAGATAAGATGGCTGCATTCAGCAGCGATAGATCAGGCTTTTAAAAAATAACCCTCCTTTTAAAAATATCTTTGAGAGTTAAAAGAATTACTCTGCATTATGATCCTGAAGAAAAACTTGAAGGATTAGCTAGACCTCAAGATAGAGGAAGGTGGTAAAAATTCCAGTTGGTGGATGCAGAAAACAGATTTCCAATCGTATCTTCCTTTTGGCACTTTCATGAGATGGCAGAATAGAGCAGAGAGCTTAATTAAAAGGAAATAATTACCCATAAGTTTTAATATGCATTGTGTTTTTTTAAAATTATATTCCTATGTGCTGTTTTCTTAAAAAAAAAAAAAAACAGAGCCAGATTTTGCAAACAGAAAACCTGCTTCACACTGGCTGTTTGGCCCTGACTCTCCTCTCCAGTCCTTAGTTTCTTCACATGAAAAATTGGAATAATCCTAGCAAATGCCACTGGAAATAAGAGATCAGGTAGAAGAAGTATGTAGTCTGGTGCCTGGCCACAGAGCATTGCTTCCTTCTCCTCTACCTGTCTGCTGGCAAAATTCCAGTGTTTATATTGAGAGCCTCTGGATTATCTGGGTTTCTGTGTGATGTAATTATGCTGGCAGTCATTTAACTAAAAGAAATTAAAAGTAACTTTGAAAGGGATAAAGAGTTTTTTCTTTCTTTTCTCAACAATAAAGCAGCTTAATGTTTGCATGTGAAAGGGAGACACAAAAATACATATTTGATTATAAAACCCATCCTTGGATTTTGTGCTAGGCTATGTTTTCACCAGGAAAAACTTTTTTTTTTCTTAAAAGCAATACTTTTATGAGATTCTTTTCCTTTCTCTCTTTCTCACACACACCCCTTTCTCCCTCTACTCCTTCCTCTCAAAATGTATCCTTCATTTCTATACTTCCTCAGAAGTGGAGAATGCAGTTGCTCTCAAAACCTCTAAAGAATTCACTAGTATTAAAGCTCCAGTTAAGTCTCGCCACTGTTTGGTCACAGGGTTTTTCATTCTGTCCAAAGCTGATTGTAGGTCTTGTAATACATCTCTGTAGCTGTTTCCACAGTGAGCACTCCAAGTATAAAGAAAATCATAGGCAGGTTTCCACATCATCTATAAAGAAAAAAAAAAATTAGACTAGTTTGTAAATAAGTCAGAGAGGAAAATAGATGCTTTAAAAAAGGGTTAAAAGGGTTCTTAAAATTTGAAAACAGAATACTAATTATATATATATGCATATTTACACACACTTATCTAATGTCACAGATGATGCTCAGTCGCACAGTCAGGTCCAACTCTTTGTGACCCCACAGACTATAGCCTGCAGGGCTACTCTGTCCCTGGAATTTTCCAGGCAAGAATATTGGAGTGGGCTGCCATTTCCTCATCCAAGGGATTTTTCCCAACCCAGGGATCAAAACCATGTCTACTGTATCTCCTGCACTGGCAGGTGGGTTCCTTACCACTAGTACCACCTGGCAAGCCCAATATCACAGAAAATATGTTTTAATAACTATTACTCCTCTGTTATATCCCTGTATTTCTAACACTCTAGATTTTAAAAAGTGACCATAACAGGGCCTTTTTTCTAGTTTCATCTAAATACAGCTCATTTTCATGTGAATTCCTTGTGCAATTTTTTTATTATAGCAAATATTACTGATAAACTTTTCACGCTCTGACACACTTTTAAGGTTTAAGTCATAACTCTTTTATTGTTATATATGTATCTGTGGTGATCTTTACCACACCATACATAACAAGGAGCTAAACAGTATATCTAATGCTTTAAGTCATTGTATTTGAGCAAGTCTCAGTGCAGTTCAGTCACTCAGTCATGTCCAACTCTTAGTGACCCCATGGACTGCAGCATGCCAGGCCTCCCTGTCCATCACCAACTCCTAGAGCTTATTCAAACTCATGTCCATAGAGTTGGTGACACCATCCAACCATCTCATCCTCTGTCGTCCTCTTCTCCTCCTGCCTTCAAACTCTCCCAGCATCAGGGTCTTTTCCAAAGAGTCAGTTCTTTGTATCAGGTGGCCAAAGTATTGGTGCTTCAGCTTCAGCATCAGTTCTTCCAATGAATATTCAGGACTGATTTCCTTTAGGATAGACTGATTGGATCTCCTTGCAGTCCAAGGAACTCTCAAGAGTATTCTCCAACATCACAGTTCAAAAGCATCAATTCTTCTGCACTCAGCTTCCTTTATAGTCCAACTCTTACATCCATACATGACTACTGGAGAAATCATAGTTTTGAGTAGATGTACCTTTGTGGGCAAAGTAATGCCTCTGCTTTTTAATAGGTAGGCTGTCTAGGTTGATCATAGCTTTTCTTCCAAGGAGCAGGCATGTTTTAATTTCATTGCTGCAGTCACCATTTGCAGTGATTTTTGAGCCCCCCAAAATAAATTCTCTTACTGTTTCCATTGTTTCCCCATCTATTTGTCACAAGCAAGTCTATAAATAAGTAAAAATGTAGCTTCATGATCAAGTCAAAAGAAACACAGAAATATACTTCTCTAATTAAAAAATAACTTGATACATTTTAATAACCAAAAGAAGGATAGATATTCAATATTTCATTGTGCTTTCTCTAAAGCACCAACCCATACCAATGATCTCCTTGTTTCCATAGAAATAAATGTACGTCAAAGAGGAACCTCACAAAAGAGGGTGTATGTAATGGTAACCAAGGCAACCAGCCTCAGAGAGAATAGAGACAAAGGCTGACCAAATAAGACAAACTGTAGAAAACACACACACAGACACATAGCCAGGTTAAAATACATTTTTTCTAGGATAATCACAAAATGAACCCTGTACTTGTAATCAGAATATTTGGAATATAAACTTTGTTACTTGCTACTTTCTTGGGTTCGCTAAACTAATTGATTTGTGATTTTGTCACTTGCAAAGTGCAGGAACACAGACTGTGAGTGACATATTATGCAGAACTGCCCCTTTAAAATAGAGCCTCCACTAACAGTAATATCACATGAAGCAGGGCCTTGAGATCTAATTGTCACCCTCCACTGATATCCCCATATACTCTACACTGAAGCTAACAGAATAAAAGACCTAAATAAGGAGTTCTGCTATGTTTCATTTCAATCTATATATTAATAAAAGAGTAGGCATCAAGACCAAAGTATAATTTTATGTTATTTATTCAACTGGCATTCCTGGGAAGCCATGAACACTTGTATTTTCACCTCTCCAGGCAACGCTTGATTCTTCAGGATACTGAATGGAAGAAAATTCTAGGTTAAACCATATTGATGTGGTCTTGATGCAGCAACAGAAATCACACTATATTTCTGTATATAAGATTTATCCTCACCAAGCACTGTATCTTCCATCACAGTAAGCTGTGAATGAGGTGTTCTCTCATCTACTTTCCTGAACACTCACACTGAAACCAAACTTCCCAAAGTGTAGGTTCCACCAATACTCGGCCATGCAAGATGAGTTGAGGCACAATAATAGAGCCTTACTGTCAGATTCAGTCTTGCCCATCACTGCTAAGATGCACAGAAACACTAACTAGAAAGTTTATTCTGTAGTGGGTATATCACAGTTCAGTTCTGTTCAGTCACTCAGTCCTGTCCGACTCTTCGTGACCTCATGGACTGCAGCACGCCAGGCCTCCCTGTCCATCACCAACTCCTGGAGCTTATTCAAACCCATGTCCTTCGCATTGGTGATGTCATCCAACTGTTTCATCCTCTGTTGTGCCCTTCTCCTCCTGCCTTCAATCCTTCTNACCTCATGGACTGCAGCACGCCAGGCCTCCCTGTCCATCACCAACTCCTGGAGCTTATTCAAACCCATGTCCTTCGCATTGGTGATGTCATCCAACTGTTTCATCCTCTGTTGTGCCCTTCTCCTCCTGCCTTCAATCCTTCTCAGCATCAGGGTCTTTTCAAATGAGTCAGTTCTTTGCATCAGGTGACCAAAGTATTGGAATTTCAGCTTTAGCATCAGTCCTTCCAATGAATATTCAGGACTGATTTCCTTTAGGATGGACAGGTTGGATCTCCTTGCAGTCCAAGGGACTCTCAGGAGTCTTTTCCAACACCATAGGTCAAAAGCATCAATTCTTCAGCGCTCAACTTTCTTTACAGTCCAACTCTCACATCCATACATGACTATTGGAAAAACTATACCTTTGACTAGATAGACCTTTGCTGGTCAAGTAATGTCTCTGCTTTTTAATATGCTGTCTAGGTTGATCATAGCTTTTCTTCCAAGGAACAAGCATCNTAACCAAGGCAACCAGCCTCAGAGAGAATAGAGACAAAGGCTGACCAAATAAGACAAACTGTAGAAAACACACACACAGACACATAGCCAGGTTAAAATACATTTTTTCTAGGATAATCACAAAATGAACCCTGTACTTGTAATCAGAATATTTGGAATATAAACTTTGTTACTTGCTACTTTCTTGGGTTCGCTAAACTAATTGATTTGTGATTTTGTCACTTGCAAAGTGCAGGAACACAGACTGTGAGTGACATATTATGCAGAACTGCCCCTTTAAAATAGAGCCTCCACTAACAGTAATATCACATGAAGCAGGGCCTTGAGATCTAATTGTCACCCTCCACTGATATCCCCATATACTCTACACTGAAGCTAACAGAATAAAAGACCTAAATAAGGAGTTCTGCTATGTTTCATTTCAATCTATATATTAATAAAAGAGTAGGCATCAAGACCAAAGTATAATTTTATGTTATTTATTCAACTGGCATTCCTGGGAAGCCATGAACACTTGTATTTTCACCTCTCCAGGCAACGCTTGATTCTTCAGGATACTGAATGGAAGAAAATTCTAGGTTAAACCATATTGATGTGGTCTTGATGCAGCAACAGAAATCACACTATATTTCTGTATATAAGATTTATCCTCACCAAGCACTGTATCTTCCATCACAGTAAGCTGTGAATGAGGTGTTCTCTCATCTACTTTCCTGAACACTCACACTGAAACCAAACTTCCCAAAGTGTAGGTTCCACCAATACTCGGCCATGCAAGATGAGTTGAGGCACAATAATAGAGCCTTACTGTCAGATTCAGTCTTGCCCATCACTGCTAAGATGCACAGAAACACTAACTAGAAAGTTTATTCTGTAGTGGGTATATCACAGTTCAGTTCTGTTCAGTCACTCAGTCCTGTCCGACTCTTCGTGACCTCATGGACTGCAGCACGCCAGGCCTCCCTGTCCATCACCAACTCCTGGAGCTTATTCAAACCCATGTCCTTCGCATTGGTGATGTCATCCAACTGTTTCATCCTCTGTTGTGCCCTTCTCCTCCTGCCTTCAATCCTTCTCAGCATCAGGGTCTTTTCAAATGAGTCAGTTCTTTGCATCAGGTGACCAAAGTATTGGAATTTCAGCTTTAGCATCAGTCCTTCCAATGAATATTCAGGACTGATTTCCTTTAGGATGGACAGGTTGGATCTCCTTGCAGTCCAAGGGACTCTCAGGAGTCTTTTCCAACACCATAGGTCAAAAGCATCAATTCTTCAGCGCTCAACTTTCTTTACAGTCCAACTCTCACATCCATACATGACTATTGGAAAAACTATACCTTTGACTAGATAGACCTTTGCTGGTCAAGTAATGTCTCTGCTTTTTAATATGCTGTCTAGGTTGATCATAGCTTTTCTTCCAAGGAACAAGCATCTTTTAATTTCATGGCTGTAGTCACCATCTGCAGTGACTCTGGAGCCCTCAAAATTAAAGTCTCTCACTGTTTCCATTGTTTCCCCATCTATTTGCCATGAAGTGATGGGGCCAGATGCCATGATCTTAGTTTTCTAAATGTTGAATTTTAAGCCAACTTTTTCACTCTCCTCTTTCACTTTCATCAAGAGGCTACTTAGTTCTCCTTCACTTTCTGCCATAAGGGTGGTGTCATCTGCATTTCTGAGGTTATAGATATTTCTCCCGGCAATCTTGATTCCAGCTTGTGCTTCTTCCAGCCCAGCATTTCTCATGATGTACTCTGCATATAAGTTAAATAAGCAGGGTGACAAAATATAGCCTTGACATACTCCTTTTCCTATTTGCAACCAGTCTGTTGTACCATGTCCAGTTCTAACTGTTGCTTCCTGACCTACATACTGATTTCTCAGGAGGCAGGTCAGGTGGTCTGGTATTCCCATCTCTTTCAGAATTTTCCACAGTTTGTTGTGATGCACACAGTCATAGGCTTTGGTGTAGTCAATAAAGCAGAAGTAGATGTTTTTCTGGAACTCTTGCTTTTTCAATGATCCAGCACTTGTTGGAAATTTGATCTATGGTTCCTCTGCCTTTTCTAAATTCATATCTAAATCTATATCCTAAACCTCTGTAAAAGCTTTAAACTTGTAATCTCTGTTGAATTCATTTAAAATTCCCTGATGTTCAACTAACTGGTACATTATTTTTCAACTTTTCATATATTTTTAAAATGCTAATGTTTATAGCTAAAGACATCTAAGACTTTATTTTAAGCTCCCCAGTGACTAAGTCTGATGAAAAGATGTATTTAATGATATGATAAACAGCAACTGAGAGCATTTCAGTACCAAGATAATGACACAGTATCACAGAGAACAGATGTCTCTTAAGGACAGCAAATGGGTAATTTTCAGGTTGTTCACTACGATGCAGATTCAAAGTATATACCTTCACTAACTTTCTTGAGTAGAAAAGCTCTGTGTCAAGTATCTTGTCACAGTACAGCAGATTGCTATGTATAGAAAACACCTGAGGCATACTAAGTCACAAAGCAGCCCCCTGGTGCTGTCAGAAGCAGGTAATACACCAAGATGATATGGGAATTAGAAACTACAGATTCAGAAGTCCAATGGTATATCTACCCACTTACTAAGGCAGCTGCTGCTGCTAAGTCACTTCAGTCGTGTCCAACTCTGTGCGACCTCATAGATGGCAGCCCACCAGGCTGCCCCATCCCTGGGATTCTCCAGACAAGAACACTGGAGTGGGTTGCCATTTCCTTCTCCAATGCATGAAAGTGAAAAGTGAAAGTGAAGTCACTCAGTCATGTTTGACTCTTAGCGACCCCATGGACTGAAGCCTACCGGGCTCCTCCATCCATGGGATTTTCCAGGCAAGAGTACTGGAGTGGGATGCCAAAGGCAGAGGGCCATATAATCCCTTCAAGTTTGGTAATTTGTACTGATAGCATAACAGTATGGCCAGTTTTTGCAATTCAGTGGAATGTGAGTCCCAGACCCTAATTAGGATCTCTGAAGTGGGAAATGACTTCCCAGGAGTCTCCTTTATTTGTCAGAAATACAAGGAGACATACTGCCCCTACACTCATTAGAAATCCCCTGGAGTCTAAACTATAAGCTACCTAGAAATAGGTATAGTGGTTTTGAACTATAAACACATGGTAAACGTCATGATTTGTACTAAAACACGAGAACATTTTGCATCCCGTTTTTGCTATTTGCTGCAAACTGAACCTGGATATTCCTTCAGTGGAAAATTTGTTCTGCTATATGTAATATCATTGGTGGCTCTCAATACAGATGACAGAGAAATACCACTGTGGTACATATTCAGTGAAAATGTTTGAAATACATTGTTGTTAGTTATTTCACTTTTTAGATCAAAATTATTGAGCAACTGCTATAAGGAAAAGGAATAAAATGAATATAGCAGAGCTCTTGTTTTCAGAAGTTTTATAGCATAGAAGGGAGATTGATTCTTGTGGAAACGCTGGCCCAATGTATGAATAGACAAGATTTGGTAGTAAATAATAATTAAGAAAAGTTCAAAACTACTTGCAGATTGTAATTCAATGTAAGACAAAAAAATGGCAGTTCCATCAACTGAGAAGCACTATGCTGTAATAGAAAGATGAGCATTGATTTCAGAATCCTGGGTTCATATCCAATTTCCTTTTTCATGTGGAGCATTCTTGCTTGGAGAATCCCATGGAGAGAGGAGCTTGATGGGCTACAGACCATAGGGTCTCAAAGAGTAGAACATGACTAAAGCAACTTAGTACCATATGGCAAGACATGGGATAGTTACAGTAAACTTATCAAATTATCAGAGCTTTGAATTTTTATTCTATAAAACACTGATAATAATCTCTATGTCTGTGTCCAAAACACCTCATGAAGTATCTGGCATATAGGATGCATTTAATACTTTTCAATAGGATATGATTGTACTTTTTGGTGAGGGAAAGATAGGCAGTAGGGTTTTAGCCTTACTGAGTTTGAAGTAATGCAGAGGCTATCTGTTATCCCCAATAAGGAAATGAAATAGAGAGACGACCTCTAGGGAGCAGGCAAGGGTTAGCATAACTCATGCTAAAGTGATGGTGAAAAGCATGACAGTAGAGGAAAATGCCAAGGAGGAAAATAAAGGTGTAAAAAGTTTAACTCATAATGAAGTCTACAATTAGGGGCCACAATTAAGAAACAGAAGCAATAAAAGGGTGGAGAAAAGCTGGTGTCAGAGTAATAGAAAAATGAAACAGATTGCTTCATGCTGCAAAAGTTAAAGACTAGATAGTATCCTCCAAAGGACATTCAATGGTTTGCTTACACAAATTTATGTTCATGCAGTATCCCAGTTCCATGTTCAGTGACACACTGGAAGATTAAAGTCATCCATGTTGGAAGAATTTACACCAAGGAAAGTGGTGAAAGCTATACATTAGGGCTTTTCCTCCCTGGACAAACTTGTAAAACTTCTACCAGCATGGCACTCTCTTACTGAAGATGTCTCTCTTCTGTCACTTCTGCTACTTGGAACATCAAGTGATGTGGAAACATGAAAGAAAATGGAGACAATACAGGATTTTGGCAGTTAATAGGACTTTGGTAACCTTGGAGGAGGCAGTTTCAAGAGAGTAGTGAAAGGCAGACTACAGCTATAAGCAGGGGCCAAGGAACTGGGAGCCAAAGAACAAATGGGTCGCATCTGGAATTTGGAAGTTAAAGGAGGAGAGACAACCGCAGAAGTAGAGGCAGTGGAAGACAAAACTGTTTCAAAGGAAAATAATCTGTAAAAAGTGATATTATAGAACTGAGAGGAGAATTTGGTTTGAATCCTAACTTAGCCAGATGGAGAATTTAGGGCTGCTGAGGATTAAAGAGGTAGCAAATGTAACATACTCAAGGAGAAAAGTCAACTTTCTTTAGGCAGAAAAGACATAAACACAGACAAACATTAAAATAATTATGTATTGGGGCAGGTAATAAAGGGGGCAAGTATCAAGAATAATTGAGAAGGGATTAGATCAAAAGCATATGTTGTAGTTATGTACTTGATACACTGATGAGAAATATTAAATTTGAGGATCTATATTTTCCCTCAAAAAGCAAACCTCTGCCAAGCACAGTAAATATAACTTTTTCTATATTAAGATTTGCCTTAACAAAGCATGATAGAAGTCCAGCTTTCATCAATGCAGTAATCTAATCAGTTGTTTGTTGTCCTATATGGTATAGATATATGACAATAGGGCTCAAATGCTAAAATACTTACTTTTTTCTTTCTTCAGCACTTTTTATTGTCTAAAATCATTCTAGTTTTCTTAGCAAGTGAATATATGTTATCACAGGCAAAGACAAAAAACATAACTTGCATACATTAATTAACTATGGCCTCTATCACCAACTATTACCAACTCGATGGACATGAGCCTGAGCAAGCTCCGGGAGTTGGTGATGGATGGGAAAGCCTGGCGTGCTGCAGTTCATGGGATCACAAAGAGTCAGACACAACTGAGCGACTGAACTAAACTGAACTGATGTACTTTATGAAGTTATATCCAAATATACATACACAGTAAGACAACAAAACATTCTAAACTTTATAATAAATTAAGGAGAAAACAAAATTATTTGCTCTGGGAAAGTTTGAATGAATAAAATGAGTAGAATTAACAATTTTCTTTCTAAGATGATCTAAGTTAAAACCTCTAGGATGATGTAAGTTGAATCTAAAAAAATTGGAAATGAGTTGTGGACTGCCAAGAACTCTTTCAGGTTTATGTTATCTTATATCTATTCAGTGGATTAAAAATAGTTCTTCCTCTCTTGCTCAATGCTATGATCTAAGGAAAGATATTCAGGAACTCTGCACTAATGCTCTGACTAATCAAAAGGACAACATGCTCTTGAAGGTTTGTTTTTGTTGAATTTTTCCTAACGACAAAACAATTTCCATGAGCCTTCTCATCTTTATCATCTTTATTTGACACAGAGGCATAATTCTCATCTCTTTACTCTAAGATTTTTTACGTTAACTTCATGGTGTTTATAGGTTCATCTTTGAATAGGAAGCATGAGGCTAGTGAAAGCTGAGAGTTAATTTCTCACCTCTGTGCTATGATCTCTTTGTATAAAGGGCAGCAGCATCAGTAAACCATTTAACCTATGAAGTCTGAGCAGTTTCCAAATCCTCAGAATTTTTATAGTAGGAATATGTCTTTGATTTATCTTTCAGATACTAGAAAACAAATAAAAAGGTAAAGGAGCAATGAAAAAGTAATATGTGATGCTGAAAGAAATGAAACAGGATAGAGTTTTCCAAATTTAGAGTGCTTGTTCCTAAAAGCCAATCAGATGTATTAGATAATGCAATAGATAATGAAATGCAACGTGAACAAAAGCAATTCAAATTGAGCAAAGCATTCTTCATCTTATTTTAGCTCATAAAATATGAATAGTATAAAGAATGCAAGTGGTTTTAACTACCTTGAGATAATTACATTTTGCCACATTAAAGAATTAATAATCCACCTACTTTCCTCATGAAAATATAGAAGCAATGTTTCATTTTAAGTACAATTATCTGATGTATCAAGGCAAATTTGCCTCATTAGTGATTATTATATGCGTTCTATCTTCAGTGCATCATTTACAACATCCAGGTGGTCCTTCCATCACTTATAGTCGGTAAATACATAAATATTACTGAAGATGTGGTTGCCATTATCTTCAGAAAAGAAGGGAAACTAACATATCAGGCGTCCCTATTTCCTTAGAAAGGAGACAGCACTTGGACTTGGTTAAAATTTGACCTAAGATTCTCTTGGAAAAGTCTCTTTGGGCAGAGACAGCTGTGTTTGCTGTAGATATAACCTCTTGAAACTTCAGGGATTAAGCATGGGCTGCAGTCTACGGGGTCTCACAAAGTTGGACAGGACTGAAGCAACTTAGTAGCTGCAGCAGCAGCAGAGGAAGACAGAAGACCCATTCCTTGCTACTGCATCAAAACAGTCTAACATCTTAGGAAAACCTAGGTAGGAAAACCTAGGTAGGAAACAAGTCCAGGTCACCTGGCTATAAATATGAGGCCATTTCACTAAAGTATTACCACAAATTTATTTTGTGATCGTTAATAATAAAACTTGATGGAGAAAAATCTAAATTCTAATACAAATATTAGTGTTTATAAATACATTTTAAAATATCTTTGTAATATTTAACCTAATATAACTGTTACTTCTATCTGATTTTTAGTGTGCTAATCAGACACATTGTTGTTGTTTAGTCGCTCAGTTGTATCCAACTCTTTGTGACCCCATGGACTGTAGCCCTCCAGGCTCATCTGTCTGTGGAATTTCCCAGGCAGGAATACTGGAGTGAGTTGCCATCTCTTATACCAAGGGATCTTCTTGTCCCATGGGTCAAATCTGCGTCTCCTGCACTGACAGGTGGGTTCTTTACCACTGAGCCACCTGGGAACCCAATCAGATATATAATGCAGAATTAAATCAGGTATCATAGGAATACAGTGCGTTACCCCATATATTACACTGTGATATCTTTGTTCTTTATTCTATCATCTCAAAAAAGGAGTGTATATTTTTAGAATTACAGATTATAGCACCAAGCATTATAGTACTCTACAAAATAAACCATGATAGTCTAAATGTTATGTCACTGTGCCAGATCTCTAGTACAAACAATGAACATCTGAGAAATTATTCTAAACACTTTACCACTGGTGGATAAATTTTTATATAATATTTTCTCTTTTTAAAGAAACTATTAATATATTTCTTACTGTAAAACAGCAGCAAACCATAGACATAAGCACCAAGGCTAGACCTGAGGCAGGCCCAGATACAAAACTAGGCAATACCACACCCTATAAGCAGAGTCCATACGTTGCAGTGTGAACTAGAAAACCATAAGAGTACAAGGATGTTCCTTTCACTTTTTATAAGAGATATTTCCCAAAGAAAATTAAATGCTGTTAAGCCAGTAAGAAAAATCTGATCAGCCGGTTTTTTTTTCCTCCTCATTTTTTCCATGCATTATCATTTGCCAGTCTCTCAGAGGAGAAAGTTTAAAATCACTGTGGATTTTCCCCTTATCTACATTCTTTCTATGGTTACTCTTGGCTATATTACTTAATAGTTAGTATACTTCACTCCCTTTTTCAAAATCACGCATTGTCACACAGTTGTCAAATTCACCTATTCCTCTTAGACAAAATAATAAATAACACGCATTTAGCTGTTACAATGTGCAAAGCATTGTCCCAAATATTTCACATATTTCAATCCTTCAAACATCTGAAGAATAGGAGAGTATTATTTGCTTCATTTTACAAGAAAAAGTGATTCCTAAAAACAGCCAAGTAATGTTTCCAAGGTCTTAGGCTAACAGCTGGTAGAGCTGGGACAGAAAGCCAGAGAAGGAATTTTAACCAATGCTCTGGCAGTCATTCAAGACTCTCCAAAATATAAATATGTCCAGCCATATCTCCTCATCATTATTAAAAGGACCTCTCTCCTCAAACACTCATATTCTCCTCAGTGGTCTCTAGAAGTCACTGTATCCTCAGCCCTGAAATCTCCTTCTAGTCCTCACCAGTTATTAACATGTTACCTATCCTTCAGGACTAAGATATGCCCTCTGAAAGCTCCTGATTATTTGATTTTCTTTTATTTAGTTAACTCTGAAAAAAGTTATCATCAGCAGAGCACAGTGAATAGAACTGTGTGTAAAACAAACCTAGATTTAAATCCTACTTCTGTCACTTATCTGCCACGCAATTCTGGATAGCTGACACAAATGTATTCACTCAGTTTGCATATCTGCAAAAAGAAAATGGTTTAATATTTGCCTTGAAAATTTTGTTAAAGTAAAGGAGATATTGTAAAGAAAATGCTCATAATGATTGGATGACACACAGTAAACATGTAACAACTATTATTCTGATTATTATTTATATTCACTTATTTTAGCATCTAATCACACATGTCTTTGAAATATAACAATGCAAATATTAACAGGTTATCCCAATTCCCATGCCAAACGAAATGTGACTTGAGAGAAAAAAATCATATCTTTCATTCTGTGTTTGTTGTAGTTCCTATGTTCCAATGTTGAGAACTGATAATCACAGAAATGTTAATTTTAGGGATGGTTTAAATAAGGATACAGAGGTGAGAGTCTAAAAAAGTAGGAAGAACTCCATATAGAACTTTCATTCAGCTATAAAAATAACAATAAAATTACCTGTTTAAGAAGGATTTCTACTTTATCATTTTAAAGCTACATTTAGAATAAAGTGCTCTGAACACTACAGCAGCCAGTTGGAGAATGAGGAGGGAAAAGATTGCTAGATGATAAGACAGAGAATTATCTTCTCACTGATTAAGTGCAGATGGCAGAACATATAAATATTGCCTGTTACAACTCTCTATAGGTGAATGGTTTCTGAGATGAAATAATATTACCATTAGGAATGTTGACTTCACTGGACTTTTATATGGGAGGATGGCCCATTTTGGTAAGTCAGACAAGAGATCAGCCTCAGCAGGTTTATTGGTGCCTGTTGAGGTGGAGGTGGAGCCCAGTGGGCACTGCCAGAAGGTAGTTTAAAAGGGGAAGTGAACCTTTAGTGTCCTTGGTGAATAAATGTTCATACTGAATAAGATGGAAAGAGCACAGCTTTTATTGTTAGGCAGGGGACCAATGTGAGACAGTTGCTAAGGAAATCACTTCTGTCATAAATGGTAATAATCTCCAGAAGGTTAAATAAAGAATACCTAGTTTAGGCTGATGAGTATCTTGACCCCGAAATCCCCAGCATTCTACTTGTAAAATACAACTGCTTTTAAATATGGACTCATTTTTACAATATTTTATTGCTACCTATTAAAAAAATAGGCTCAGAAAAAATTTTTACTAACATTCACAGGAAATTTTTCTTTGTATAGTGTAAATATACACTCTTCTCAAAAGAAATACTCTGAAAAACACGTTTTGCTTATAATCATATTCTAGGTTGTGTAATTTTGCTTTTTATGTAGGAATTGTGACATCATTAGAAAAATTGAATAAGTTTTCTTAAAATTTTACTTGGGGCAATGGTTAATTTAAAATTGTTCTCAGAAGTCTCCAGAGAGAAGTTTTTTTAATCTTATAAAAGAATAAAAAGTGGCCAAAAGAAAAATGTGACACTCTTTTGATAATCCATTCTTAAACTGGCTGAGGCATTGAGGCAAATTTTGATAGAATCATGACATGGCTTGAAAAAAAGAAAACAAAAAAGAAAGAAAGAAATGAGCTTTAAAAATTTCCCATCCCAACCATAACTCCCAGCTCTGCCACTCAGCCATTACACTGTATTTGAATTGGCAGTCAATGTGTAGGGGTTAAAGTATAAGGACTCCAAAGTCAAAGGTCTGTGCTTCAAACTTGGTTCTGGGAGTTTCTAGCTATGCTCATTTGAGCAAGTTACTGTCTCCCTACAGTTCAGATAACATTAGTATCCACCCCACAAGTTTTTTGTTGAAAGGACTAAATAAGTTAATTTTTGAACTGTTACTGGAATAGCGACTGGCACAGAGTAAGTGCCAGATAACTGTTAGATAAAATAAAAATAGAACAAAGGAAAAAGGGAGAAGTTGAACAGCAAGGAAAGTGAGTGAAAAGAAGCTGATTATAGGCATTGGCACACATAGGAGGAAATTTTCTAAATGTGTGTCCACTGAGGAAGTGAGATAAAGGAAATAAAAAGCAGCATGGGAACCACAAGAACTTGTTATCTCCTTGCCCCAATTTCAATTCCCTCCCTCTGCATACCCTATCCAGAACTAATAAAAGTATGTTTTGAAATCAACAGTTTAACCTGTAAATTAATCTCATTGAAGAATCATCTCCTCCTTAAGAACAAAATATTGCACAGGTTTTTTTCTTTTTTCAGAGACATGGAAACTAGCATACATTTACCCTTTACAGTACGTAGTCTAAAAGGTAAAGAATCTCATAGATTAATTTGAATAGTTTGAAGCCAACATTCTATGAATTAGTTTCTAAACATTTAACCATATGCACCAAAGTGATGGGAGCTTCCCGGGTAAAGCTCAGCGGTAAAGAAGACACCTGCAAAGCAGGAGCCACAGGAGACGTGGGTTCGATCGCTGGGTCGGGAAGATCCCTTGGAGGAGGGCATGGCAACCCACACTCCAGTATTCTTGCCTGGAGAATCCCATGGGTAGAGGAGCCTGGCGGGCTACAATCCATAGAGCTGTGAAGAGTCAGACACAACTGAAGTGACTTAGCACGGCAAGCACCAAAAATTGAACAATAGGCCCAGAAAGACACACAGAGGTTTTCCTTTCTGCTTCTGAGTATTTATCAGCCTCAGGCATAGACTTAATCATTCGTGATTTGGGCTGTGCTAAAGTAAATAAAGGAAAAGTAGGCTGTTAGCTGGCCTCTATGAAGATTTGCAGGGAAGACAAACTGAAAACAATCACAATTTGAGAGAAGTTGGATATTTAACAAAATTCCTTGAAAAACAACTCTGTAAAATCTTTTTAAAAACAGAGCTTAATGAGAAAAACAAACAAACAAACACACAAGCCCTGATTTCAACTGGACAACTTTTTTTGGAAATATATATATATTTACAACTGTTTTAGGTTCACAGCAAAATTGAGAGGAAGATACAAAGATTTCCCATTTGTCTCCTGCCTTCACACATGCATAGCCTTCCCCATTATCAACATCCTTCACCATAGTGGTATATTGGATACAACTGATGAATCTACACTGATACATCATAATCACTCAAAGTCCACAGTGTAGGGTTAACACCTAGCTTTGTACATTCAGTTGGTCTGGACAAATATAAAATGATATGTATTCATCACTATGGTAAAAATCCTTTGTATTCTGCCTGTTTATTCCTCTCTTCCAAACTCTGGCAAGCACTGATTTGTCTCCATAGTTTTGACTTTTCCAGAACATCATATGTTTGGAATCGTACAGTATATAGTGTTTTCAGATTGGGTCCTTTTCTTTAATAATGTTATTTGAAGGATCTTCCATGTCTTTTCATAGCTTGATAACTCATTTTTTTATGTGTTGAATAAAACTTCATTATCATGTAATATTCTATTATACCACAGTGTACTTATCCATTCACATTCATCTACTGAGGACATCTTGGTTACTTCCAGGTTTTACTAATTATGAATACAGAAGCTGTAAACATTCATGAACAGGTTTTTGTGTGGACAAAAGTTTTCAATGCCTTTGAGTAAATACCAAGGAGCAGGACTGATGGATCATATACCAAGAGTATGTTTCATTTGCCGGAAACAGCCAAGACACTCCAAAATGACTGTGTATTTCCATGAGCAATGAATGAGGGTTTCTGTTATTCGTGTTCTCAATAGCATTTGGTGCGGTCAGTGTTCTGGATTTTGGCTACTCTGATAGGTGTGTGAGTGTGTGCTTGTGCTCAGTTGTATCCGACTCTTTGAGACCCCATGGACTGTAGGCTGCCAGGCTCTAGTTTGCAGACACACACTGCACACACAGGTGACACAGTTACTTCAAAGTAAGGAAATGTTCTCAAGAAATTAATACCCAGTTCTATGCTCAAAAAGGAAGCAGAGAATACAGATTTTGCCTCCTGTCAAGTCATTATCTAACCAGAGAGATAATTTTTCCATAACTGAAATATCTTAAAAATGTTTGCACTCATGTGAAACAGAGATACAGGCTATTTTATGTGTGCTCATCACTGGAATATTTTTTATTTCAGTTCAGTTCAGTTAAGTCGCTCATTTGGAACCCCATGAACTGGAGCATGTCAGGCTTCCCTGTCCATCACCAACTCCCGGAGTTTCTCAAACTCATGTCCTTCGAGGTGGTGATGCCATCCAAGCATTCATCATCTGTCGTCCCCTTCTCCTCCTGCCTTCAGTCTTGCCCAGCATCAAGGTCTTTTCCAATAAGTCAGTTCGCATCAGGTGGCCAAAGTACTGGAGCTTTATCTTCAGTACCAGTCCTTCCAATGAATATTCAGGACTAATTTCCTTTAGGATGGACTGGTTTGATCTCCTTGTGTCCAGGGGACTCTCAAGAGTTTTCTCCAATACTACAGTTCAAAAGCATCAGTTCTTCAGCGCTCAGCTTTCTCTATGGTCCAAACCTCACATCCATACATGATTACTGGAAAAACCATAGCTGTGACTAGATGGACCTTTGTTAGCAAAGTAATGTCTCTGCTTTCAATACGCTGTCTAGGTTTCTCATAGTGTTTCTCCAAGGAGCAAATGTCTTTAATTTCATGGCTGAAGTCACCATCTGAAGTGACTTTGGAGCCCAAGAAAAAAAGTCTGTCAGTGTTTCCATTGTTTTTCCATGTATTTGCCATGAAGTGATGGGACTGGATGCCATGGCCTTCATTTTTTGAATGTTGAGCTTTAAGGTAGCTTTTTCACTCTCCTCTTTCACTTTCATCAAGAGGCTCTTTAGCTCTTCTTGGCTTTCTGCCATAAGGGTGGCTTCATGTGCATATCTGAGATTTTTTTTATATTTCTTCCAGCAATCTTGATTCCAGCTTGTGCTTCATCCAGCTTGGCATTTTACATGATGTACTCTGTACCCTGTTAAATAAGCAGGGTGATAATATACAGCCTTGATGTATTTCTTTCCCAATTTGGAACCAGTCCATTGTTCCATGTCGATTTCTAACTATTGCTTCTTGACTTGCATACAGATTTCCCAGGAGGCAGGTCAGGTGGTCTGGTATTCCCATCTCTTTAAGAATTTTCCACAGTTTGTTGTGACCCACACAAAGGCTTTAATGGAGTCAATGAAGCAGAAGTAGATGTTTTTCTGGAATTCTCTTGCTTTTTCTGTGATCCAAAGGACGTTAACAATTTGATCTCTGGTTCCTCCGCCTTTTCTAAATCCAGTTGAACATCTGGAAGTTCTAGGTTCATGTACTGTTGAAGACTAGATTGGAGAATTTTGAGCATTACTTTGCCAGCGTATGAGACGAGTAGAATTGTACAGTAGTTTCAACACTTTTTGGCATTGCCTTTCTTTGGGATTGGAATGAAAGCTGACCTTTTCCAGTCCTGTGACCACTTGTGAGTTTTCCAAATTTGTTGGCATATTGAGTGCAGCAATTTAACGGCACTATTTTCTAGGATTTGAAATAGCTCAACTGGAATTCCATCATCTCCACTAGCTTTGTTCATAGTGATGCTTCCATTGATCCACTTGACCTCACACTCCAGGTGGTCTGGCACTAGGTCAGTTATCACACCATCATGGTTATCTGGATCACTAAGATCTTTTTTGTATAGTTCTGTGTATTCTTCCCACCTTTTAATATCTTCTGCTTCTGTTAGGTTCATACTGTTTCTGTCTTTTATTGTGCCCATCTTTGCATGAAATGTTCCCTCGGTATTTCTAATGTTTTTTGTATTTCTAAATGTTCTGTTCCCTTGGTATTTCAAATTTCTAGTATTTCCCATTCTGTTGTTTACCTCTGTTTCTTTGTATCGATTACTTAGGAAGGCTCTCTTGTCTCTCCTAACTATTCTTTGGAACTCTGCATTCAGATGGATATATCTTTACTTTTCTCCTTGCCTTTTGCTTCTCTTTTTTTCTCAGCTCCTTAGACAATCATTTTGCCTTTTTGCATTTCTTTTTCTTGGGGATGGTTTTGATCACAGCCTCCTGTACAGTGTTACAGTGTTCTTCAGGCACTCTTTCTATCAGATCTAATCCCTTTAGTCTATTTGTCACTTCTACTGTATAATCGTAAGAGATTTGATTTAGTCAATAAAAAAAGACTCATATGTCTTTATGGTAAATAGAGAAAACATTTATATAACTTACACTAAATAGTAAACTTTGTTTTAACATTAATAAAAAATTTTACATTTTACGTATTTGCTTTGTTTTACATGCTGTGAGAAATGGAACATTTCCTGCCATACCAGCAAACAAGGGTCACAGTCATCAGTGATTCCAGCCCTTCAAATGTGAATTCCTGAGTCCTAAGGGTACCCAGGAAGAGTACCTGAGCTCTCTGGCCCATTGGGCCACAGTCGCTCCCTATAGTGAGCATGGAGGAATTCATGATGTGAAAAATGCAGGATGCTGGGCCCAGATGGCTGAGATGCATATTAAAGGAATGATTTCAGTAAGCCAAGACTTTTGTATTTTCCCATACACAGAAAAGTGCTACATTCCTTAACTTGAGATATCTGGTTTTTTGTAATTTACCAAATACTGTTGATGTTCAGACTACCTGCCCTTTGTTGCAAACTTCATGCGACCTGCCTCTTCCCCCCACTTCCTCAGAGCAGTTCTCTCAGGGCTGCTCAAGATGCTGCCTCCCAGGCTTAACTCCGCAAAATTTCCAAATAAAACATAACTCTCAACTTGCAGTTTGTGACTATATTTTAAGTTGACATCTGTCATTCTGTATTTGATGTCTATAGTTATTGTATGCAAAATTGTGAAGGAGATAGAAAACGCACACAGATATCTCTAGCTATCATTACCAACAACCTCACACCATTTACTCTCTTAAATTTTTTTTGTCACCAAACATTATTTTTTTTAAATTTTTACTTTATTTTGTTTTATAATACTGTATTGGTTTTGCCATACATTGACATGAATTAGCCACGGGTGTACATGAGTTCCCAATCCTGAACCCCCTTTCCACCTCCCACCCCATATCATCTCTCTGAATCATCCCTGTGCACCAGCCCCAAGCATCCTGTATCCTGTATCGAACATAGACTGGCGATTCGTTTCTTACATGATAGTATACATGTTTCAATGCCATTCTCCCAAATCATCCCACCCTCGCCCTCTTCCACAGAGTCCAAAAGTCCATTCTAAACATCTGTGTCTCTTTTGCTGTCTCACATACAGGGTTATCATTACCATCTTTCTAAATTCCATATATATGTGTTAGTATACTGTATTGGTGTTTTTCTTTCTGGCTTACTTCACTCTGTATAATAGGCTCCAGTTTCATCCACCTCATTAGAACTGATTCAAATGTATTCTTTTTAATGGCTGAGTAATACTCCATTGTTTTGTCATCAAACATTATTTACCACCAATGACTAATTCTATTTTTGAAGCTGTTAAATACTTACTATTGTGTCCCTTTTCTTTGTCCTGACTGGGTCCCAACTCCTTCAAAGTTTATCTTTTCTCCGCCTCAAGTTCTTATAGCCCTTCATAACAACTGCCTATCTCATTTGGTCAACTTATTTGATAAAAGGCCATATGCAATCCAGTAGGAGAAACATCAATATATCTTAAAGGTTCTTAATACCATTAAAGAGTGACATGTGTATATTTCAGATAACATCAATGGTTATAGATTCAGTGATTTCAGTGAGTAGATCCTTTAGGACACTCCCTCAATCAGTTAGTATATGCAGTGGACTCTTGACTGCATTTGATTTACTTTGTCTGCAGTTTTTTACTACTTAGATGAACAGAAATCTTACCTCTACAGCCACATCTCCAGATTTTCCTTGGTGAGGAATTTCATATGCCTCCATTTGTCGCTTTGTGAGTCGCATTAACTTTTCAGCTAGTTCCCTCCAGCCTTTCCCAAGCTTGACAGCTGAAGTCAGAATAGCAGCCTCTTGGACAAGATGCACTACTAATCCTTGGCAATCAATCTTCAGCAGAGCCTGCAGCAACAACTACATGTCATAACTTAAAGGAACTAATTTGAACTTTTATCTAGAAATTAAATTTGTTATTACATATTCTGGAAACTGGCATCCTTTTTTTCACCGCACATATATTTGAGTTTTGTAAAATTCAAAGAGTTGATTTACTTTTAAGCGAATCCAACAAGCAAAGTACAGAGGATACAAACTAGACCAGAATTAAGGGGAGTTTCAGGGCTAACTTGGTAACTAATTATAGGTCCTTAAGTAAACCACTTAACTAATATGTCTCTTAATATCCTTAATTACCAAAGGAGGAAGTTGAATTAGCCACTTCCAAAGATACCCTGAGGTTTTAGTAGTTAATAATTTATTAACCCATGATTATTCACTATACAAACAGTAATTACCTTCCTTCCAGAGGACTGGCTATAGGATTTCTAGAGTGAGCACACAGCTGTTGGTAAACATTATTTAATTTTTTAATCAAAATATGATTTAAAACTCCCCAGAATTATATGTATTGCATAAAAATGAGAAACTTGGACAATCTTCAACAAAGCTATTGCTATTAATAACTTAAAAAATTAACTCTCTCCCTTTACCATCAATGTGCTGCTGCTGCTAAGTCGCTTCAGTCGTGTCCAACTCTGTGCGACCCCATAGACGGCAGCCCACCAGACTCCCCCGTCCCTGGTATTTTCCAGGCAAGAGTACTGGAGTGGGTTGCCATTGCCTTCTCCGTACCATCAATGTAGTTAATGCTAAATTTAAATCACAAGATATCAAATATAAAACACTTAGGTTTCAACAATGCAAAATAGAAAAAAATTCAGACTTTTTTTTCATCCTTAATTAAGCATTGAACTTTGTCAGTCACCATGCATCTTTCAAGCAAGTCTACGAGTTTTTCTTTTGTCTTGAATATATTTTTCAAGTACAAAGATTTATCTCTATTTCTTTTCTGTTCAAATAAACATGTTCAGTAGTCCTTCATCATTTAATGGCACTTAAAACTTTATCTATCATTATGAAACAATAAGTAAAAATGAATGACCAAGTGAAACAACTATTAAAGTCCAAGGAATGTTCATTCTTATGGACGCATTAGGAGAACTACCCATGGTCTCTATACATGGACTATATTTATCCGTAAATTTATGGCGAGGAGCTGTGACCTCAGGGAGAAGCAGTGCTGAGACAGCAGGCCCCTGAGGGTGCTTTTACTAAACTGTGGAGTGGGTTTAGTTTATCCCAGTTCCTTGTTTTAAGGAAAATAAATTTGCACCTAAAGTTATAAAACCTAAGTTTAAAATCCAACTCCACAAAGAATAGGAATTTAGATAAATCACAAAATGTCTCTATTTAATGACTTTTAAAGTGGAGATGATAGTAGTACTACCCCGTCTAACCCCCTAAAATCATTATGAAAGTTGAGTTAGATGCTGAAGTGCTTAGAGTGTCAAATTCCAAAATATATAAAGACAGTCTTAATGTCTAGATATGATTGAGGAGATTGTAACCCACAATCTTTATAAGTTCATTTCCAGCTACTCCAAGCTGGAATCCCAAGTATACAATTCAAGGAAAAGATACTCCTAATTCCATTGACTATATTGTCGGAAGCAACTGAATGGCTTTCACTTTCACTTTTCACTATATAAATAAAGTTTCAAGAGGTAGCCTCTATACCATATGCTTCATCATCTTCTGGTTAGATAACTAGGCCTTAGCTTTTTCCTTTCAGAAATTTTGAAGCCTCCACTGAGGAGCAACATGAAATTGTAGGAAATACTCACTTAAACGAACTCTCCACCAGCACTGTCTAGTTAATCACCAAAGTGACTCAACTATCATACACTAACATAGAGTAAGTGTAACCCAGCTTGAACTTTAAGACCATTTGGTCAATATAAACTTTTCTGCCACAGAGAGAAACAAGAAAGCAATTTTCAGTTCAAACTTTCATGGGTCTATGCTGAACACAAGCTATGAGAGGTCATGAGCTATTGCAAAATGCATGTGTAGCTTCAACCAGGTAGATTATCCAATGACTGTAAATACCCAGGATTAAGTGAGAATGCATCACACCATCATAAAACCACCTACTTAACTGCATATTCACCCTTCTCAGTATCACTGTAGAATCATAAAAACAATTGAAGAGTATCTATGTGTGTGTGTGTGTGTGTGTGTGTGAGTCGCTCAGTCATACCTGACTTTTTGCAACCCCATGAACTATAGCCCACCAGACTCCTCTGTCCATGGAATTCTCCAGGCAAGAATACTGGAGTGGGTTGCCATTCCTTTGTCCAGGGGATCTTCCTGACCCCGGGATTGAACCCAGAGCTCCCACACTGCGGGCAGATTCTTTACCATTTGAGTTACCCAGGAAGCCCATAAGCCCACATATATATATATATATGTATATATATATATACATATATATATATACATATATATATACTACAATGGCACCCCACTCCAGTACTCTTGCCTGGAAAATTCCATGGACGGAGGATCCTGGTGGGCTGCAGTCCACGGGGTCACTGAGGGTCGGACACGACTGAGCGACTTCACTTTGACTTTTCACTTTCATGCATTGGAGAAGGAAATGGCAACCCACTCCAGTGTTCTTGCCTGGAGAATCCTAGGGACGGGGGAGCCTGGTGGGCTGCCGTCTATAGGATTGCACAGAGTCGGACACGACTGAAGCGACTTAGCAGCAGCAGCAGCAGCAGCATATCATGTTAGCTGTTGTTAACATCACAGAATAAGCCCCTTGCCAAAAATGTTTTCTCCCATTTTGCACTTCAATTAAAACTTGACTCCTCTACATGAATCTGCCTCACCTTACAGGAACCACTCATCTCTTATAGGGCACCTGTTTTGCAGTTATAATGATATTTACTACACACCAATACACATGCTTAAATATCTTTATATACCTATGTACATTGCTAAAAACTTTTTTTCAGGGAAATCTAGTGGTTTTATGTGTGGCTTTGGAACCAAAAAAATTTCAAATCCCATCTCTGATACTAACCAACTGGCAGATCTTGGGCAAGTTGCCCAACCTCCCAAGACTTTGTTTCCTCTATTTGAAGATGGAGATACTAACTAGACTTATTCTGTATTGCAGTTAAAATGGCCAAATGAAAGACTATGTATACAGTGCTGGGCACAGTGCCAAATATATAGAGATCCTTAGGAAAGTGGTATATATCATTAGTATTATTTATACAGTTACATTTTAGCCATCTTTAGAAATATGCTCTTGATTTTTTAAAAATAAATTACTGAATATCCAAATGTAAGACAAAACAGTTCTTCATGTTTTTTATAGTTCTCTGCTGAGCCTTACACTGGGGTGAATGCTATGTTAAAAAAACACGATTCTTAGAGTCCTATTAAAACATAAAGATTAAGAAGAGAATTAGCAATTTCACTTTTGGATTGTGATGTATCACATACATAAGACAAATGTTAAATTGCTAAAGTTAAGGACATTGGTGATACGTCTAAAAAACACTAAAAAGTGAATCTACAGCAATGCCCAAGTTAAGTAGTTTTGTTTCAGTTTTGTCTTATTTACTTTCATGTAATTGGAACTCCTCTGATATTTTAAGAGCTATCTAAATATTTGAGAGAGGAAAAAAGAGAATCTCTTAATTTTTATATTTTAGCACAAACAGAATCTTTAATCTTCCATTAAATGATGATCCTTGGGGGCCTAGTTTCTGGGAAATCACAATTGAATGTCAAATCTAAGAAACTAGTTGTATGATCTTGTACGCAAAGCTCTGAAGTGACTTCAATTCACTTCAGACTGCTGAGAGTTTTTCAAACTACTCTCATGTTTACTTATAAATATTGCCAAGTTAATAAAGTTCTCTACGGTAAGTAAATTCCTGTGATCAAGCAATACTCACCACAGTAAGTTCATAAAGAAACTTCCTGGTATTTCTATCTGCATGGCAATCTTCCTTTAACTTCTTTACAACATAAGCAACTTTTTCTGACTCTTTGTCTGCTTGTAGTTGATCAAAGTCTTCTAGTGCCAGACGTGAATAGCCTAGGACATAAGCTAAAACTTTCCAATCATACACTTTTTCTGACACCAAGGTCAAGACAACTGAGTAGATGTAAGTCAGTTTTTTAAGAGGCAGGGTAATTTGTTCAAGAAGATTCCGGGTTGTGAAGACATTATCTGACATAGACATTACTTGTTCCTTTGCAATCACCCTGATGTTTTTGCAATGTAAAAGTCCAATCTTACCTCTCAGGACTCCCACATACCATTCTTTCACTTTGGACTGTCCAATGGCTTTTACTTTACCTTCTCCAAGAAGAGCTACTGTGTCCCCTTTGAAATATTCAAGTAAGTATTCAATCTTATTTTGTCTTATCACTGTCTTCTGGGTTATTCCATAGCTGGTAAAGTTCAATTTTTTGTCTTGAAATGTAGGATATTTAACATGCACTATTGGTAACAAAGGAGAAGATTTGCTTTCCTTCTTCTGCAAATCACTTGGAAGATTTGACAGACATTTTAGGTTCGGAGCTGGATCAGGTGAAGTTACAAAGAACTGTGTCACTGGCCTACCACTGCATGGCTCCACCTGAACACAGAAAACACACAAGTGCATTTCTCTGGAGTCAACTAAAGAGAAGAAAAATTGTTGATGAACTACTTGACCTGATTGCAAGTGCTTTTGCTTAATTTTTTTCCTTCTTCTTTCTGCTTTTACTTCAAAATCAGGATCACATGATAAGACAGATATACTTAAATCTTGTGGCTTTTCAAGTAAGAAGGAATGCTTCCCCCAGAGCTGAAACACAACTGGAGATGTGTTGGGTTTCCCACCTTTTTTAATATCAGAGATAGTAAGCTTTCCTGGCATATAACTATGTCCACAAACTGTGAAAACAGCAGTGAAATGGGGGTGGATATATTTGGGTCCATAAATTCCAACTGAAATGGTTTTGTGGATATAATCCCAAATGGTGGCAGCTGGTGATTGAGTACCTTTAGTTTGTGCGGCAACCACTAGATACATCACTTGACTCAAGTCTACTAGCTTGACCTGGATGGTGTCTTTATAAATGTAGCAGTTGTTTAATACTTTGAAAGGGCCTTCTTTATCCAGACTGTGTAAACACACTATTTCTGCCATGACTTGGCTGAAAGGATCCTTTTTCACTTCAGCCCCAATTTTCATCTCCAGCAAAATGGCTTCCATTGTGTTGAGGTTACCTAGCATGATCTCCAACAGTGGGCTTATGGTGCACGAAAGATCATGGTTAAGCTTTTGTGGTGGATCTAGAAAAGCCCTTAGAGATACCTCTTGGAATTCTCCCACAGCTACATGGCCTTGGGGCACATGAACAGTGATATCTGATTCAGGTAATTGTACTGACCCTCCTTGGTGGTTTAATTTGCAAACGACTGTAGTCTCTGCAACTTGTGTTTGGGCCCATCCAGGACTCTGATTAATTGTACTCATATCTAGGCAGGAACGGGCAAGGTGGCGCTGACTTAACCAAGCCATTTTATAAGCCTCTCGATCATTTCGAAGCCATTCTAAGTCTTGTTCTAAGATCTGGTCAAAGTTATGTATATTCTGATGGGCATGTGCTGTGTCATCCAAAATGTCCAAAAGTTCTGAAACACTTTTAGATCTTCTAGATTTCCTTGAGGAAGACTGCCTAAGCAACTGATGCACATCAAGTTCATCACCAGAAGAATCAAAAGAGTTTCCAGTTTCTATTTCTCTAAAAAAAAGAAGAGGATCTTCTTTCAAGATGGAAATATTATCTCTCTTCTGGTTATTTCTTAGCTGAGTTATATCATCCAAAAATGGGTTAGATGCAGACAGTTCATTCCAGAATGGATTTGTAGCACTGGAAGCATTATTGCCATGAAGTGTGAAATCCTCTGGCCAATCAAGAGGCAAACCTGGATCTGGACATTCTTGTTATTTAAACCAAAATAAAGCAAAACAAAGATGAAATGGCATTCTGAGATACAACCAAGATTAATTTTTACTATAGCTTAAAAATTGAAGGATTTTTATTTGTTTTTAATCTCCAGTCTAAGTACTACAAAATCAATGTTAATTTCGGTCAAATTTTCATGTTGAGAGGAAAGAGAAATTGTTTGACCAGGTTATTTTGACTCTATGTAACATTATTTTATCTTAAGACACTATGATCTATAAACAAAAATATTTAGAAATTTCAATAATAATCATTTAACACATATTTGTGAAAATGACCCAGACTACATACATTTATGCCTTGTTTAATATATTTTCATAAATGAGTACCTCTGAATAAACAGAATAATTTAGTCTATTATCCAGATTTTTCTAAATATACAGTGGTTGGTCTCATTACATCTAGATTATTTATTTAACATTTTCTTTCCTGATAATATTCAATACATAAAAAATATCAAATATATCTATAAACAGCTAAAATGTTAAAAAAAAAATCTAGACAAGCATGGATTCCTTAGAATACTTTCTGAAAATTTCATATTGATAAATTTTAACAGGTTGAATTTTTTTCATGAAAAGTGAACATTTCATGAAAATAAGAACAGGAAAAAATAGACCACCATTAGATTTACTACTTGAAGGAATTTTTTGAGCTTTTTAAAGTTTAAAATGGCAAAGAACAGGCTTATTACCACCACAAAAGGGAAATATGCTGTTACTTTGGAAAGTGGATATTTTAACACTTAAATATATTTTAACATATATTTAACACATTCAAATACTTATATATCAACTATAATGAATTTCTATATATCTCAAAAGTACTGAATATTTATGTTTAGAGCAAATTATATTTGATCACTTTTTCAATAAATATTAATGATAATGATTCTGTGGACTTTGTAAAATTGTGGCTGCTTTAGAGAAAATGAAAGTTAAAATAGAAAAAATGAGTTCAAGTAAGCTTTCAGACATTTTTGTTATATTTAGAACTATATATTGATTGAAATTAGTTTTAAGTGTCATATATTAAAAATGTTAAGAAACATTTTGAAAAACAAAAAACAATTGCTGCATTTCTTTTTACAATTTTATTCAAATCCAGGACCTTCAAACTCTCTTAAAACCTACATTTCCTCTGAGAATCTATTCAATTCTTTTATACTGGATTTGTTGGCCCACTTCAACCTACAGATGTCTCTTTAAACTCAAAATTCACTGTATTTACTGCATATACTGCTCACTTAATAAAGAACTTTGTCTCTTTATAATACTTATCATTACCTGTTTTATTTTGACTATTTTATTGTTCTCATCTTTTTAATAATAGTGTAAGTATTGCAATGATAAAGCTGTGATTTTACAATTCTCTTAATTGTTTGTAACACTTTTCAGAAGTAGTACCCCAATAATTAGTCATGATGGATTAAAAATTTTTTCAATAATTATAAATTCCTATACCTCTAATATCACAATTTCTTGAGGATTTTCGGGCTTCCATGTCAAACAGATTTCCTTCAGACATACTTTGTGAAATTCCTCCTGACCAAAAATGGGCTTTTTCATTGGTTAACATTATTCCACCTACAAAGTAAACAATATATAGGCATATATATATTATATATATATATGTATGTATATTTCTTATAAGATAATATAAGCAGGTTAGCATAGAAACCAAACTCAAAGAAATCCACAGATTTAAATAGAAAACTACATATAAAAATACTGGGCATAGATTCTCTATTTCTGGTAGGATGCTTGATAGATATCCTGATACAGATATTAATACTTCATTGAAAAACACTCAGATCCTGGATTAATAGCAACAAACAAACCTAGAAATGCATTAGGGATACTATACTATAAAAAATGTAATAATGAAAAACCCAAGGATAACAAAAAGAATAGTAAGTTGAAACTCCACTAAATAGGCATTTCTTGTTTGATGACTGAAAAACTAAAAAAAATCATTAAACTAGATATCCTCTCCAAATCCTCCTATAAATTCAATGCAGTTCAAGAAAAAAATCACATATTGCATACATGTTTGTAATTTAGGCTGTTTTGAAAATTATGAAGAAAAGCAAAGGACTATTCAAGACAATCCAGAAGGACATAATAGAAGTAATGTGTGATACCAGATATCATAATTTATTATCATAATTTATTTATTAGTGCTAAGTAAGACAATGTGGATTAGAATAGAAATATACTAAGAACACACAATATCCCCAGAAGTAGTATCACCCTCAAACAAGAACTTAATACTTATATATCATAGAGATAGTCAGGCAGAGCAGTGTGGAAATAGATAATTCAATAAACAGTGATGGTACAATTGATGGTTCATGCTGAAAAAAATTACATTGATAATATGCAAAAATTTATTCTAAGAGATTTAAAGACTGAAAGGCAAAATTTTAAAAGTAGAGTCTAAGGATTTATCTTGATGCTGTTTAGAAACAATTTTTAAGCAAAGCACAAACACAAAGCAAACCATAAAAAAAAAAAAAGAATGATATCCTATATATCAAAGGACATTGTTCACAAAAAGTAAAAACACAAGCCAAAAACTGGGAGAAGATACTTTCATTACATATGAGTGAAGACGAAAAAAGGATTGGATTCCAACATATATTGAAGACTTCTACAAAATGATCATCAAAATAAGACATTACAAAAAAATTTGAAACAATATCTGAATAAGCACTTATCACAAAAAGCAAAAATAATCAATCCCTAAATATATTAAGATTGAAGGCAAGAGGAGAATGTTGTTCAGTTGCTATATGTCTGACTCTTTGCAACCCCGTGGAGTTTAGCACATCTGGCTTCCTTGTCCATCACCATCTCCTGGAGCTTGCTCAAACTTATGTTTGTTGAGTCAGTGCTGCCATCCAACCATCTCATCCTCTGTCATCCCCTTCTCCTCATGCCTTCAATCTTTTCCAGCATCAAGGTCTTTTCTAATGAGTCAGTTCTTCACATCAGATAGCCAAAGTATTGGAGCTTCAGCTTCAGCATCAGTCCTTCCAAAGAATATTCTGAATTGATTTCCTTCAGGATTGACTGGTTTGATCTCCTTGCTGCCCTAGGCACTCTCAGGAGTCTTCTCCAACACCACAGTTCAAAAGCATCAATTCTTCAGCACCCAGCTTTCTTTATGGTCCAACACTCACATCCATACATGACCACTGGAAAAACCATAGCTTTGACTAGATGGGCCTTTGCTGGCAAAGTAATGTCTCTGCTTTTTAATATGCTATCTATGTTGGTCACAGCTTTTCTTCCAAGGAGCAAGCATCTTTTAATTTCATGGCTGCAGGTACCACCTACAGTGATTTTGGAACCCAATAAAATTGTCAGTGTTTCCATTGTTTGCCATCTAAGTGATGGGACAAGATGCCATGATCTTAGTTTTTTAAATACTGAGTTTAAAGCCAGCTGTTTTATTGTGCCTTTTCAACATCATCAAGAGGCTCTTTATTTCCTCTTCACTTTCTGACATAAGGATGGTGTCATTTGCATATATGAGGTTATTGATATTTTTCCCAGCAATCTTGATTCCAGCTTGCAATTCATCCAGTCCAGCATTTTGCATGATGTACTCTGCATATAAGTTAAATGAGCAGAGTGACAGTATACAGCCTTGACGTACTTCTTTCCCATTTTGGAACCAGTCTATTGTTCCATGTCCAGTTCTAACTGTTGCTACTTATTTATTTATTTATTATTGAAAGATAATTTCTTTACAGAATTTTGCTGTTTTCTGTGAAACCGCAACATGAATCAGCCATAGGTATACATATATCCTCTTCCTTTTGAACCTCCCTCCCATCTCACTCTCTATCCCACCACTCTTTGTTGACACAGATTCCCTGTTTGAGTTTCCTGAGCCATATAGCAAATTCCAGTTGGCTATCTATTTTACATATGGTAATGTAAGTTTCCAAGTTACTCTTTCCATACATCTCATCCTCTCCTTCCCATTTCCCAAGTCCATAAGTCTATTCTCTATGTCTGCTTCTCCACTGTTGCCCTATAAATAAATTCTTCAGTACCATTTTTCTAGATTCCATATATGTGTGTTAGAATATGGTATTTCTCTTTCTGACTCACTTCACTCTGTATAATAGATTCTAGGTTCATCCACCTCATTAAAACTGATTCAAATGCATTCCTTTTTGTGGCTAAGTAATATTTCATTGTCTATATGACCATAACTTCTTTAGCCATTCATCTGTTGATGGACATCTAGGTTGCTTCCATATTCTAGCTATTGTAAATAATGCTGCAATGAACAATAGGATACATGTGTCTTTTTCAGTTTTTCTTTCCTCAGGGTATATGCCTAGGAGTGGGATTTCTGGGTCATCATGAGAAATGCTGGACTGGAAGAAACACAAGCTGGAATCAAGATTTCCAGGAGAAATATCAATCACCTCAGATATGCAGATGACACCACCCTTATGGCAGAAAGTGAAGAGGACCTAAAAAGCCTCTTGATGAAAGTGAAAGAGGAGAGTGAAAAAGTTGGCTTAAAGCTCAACATTCAGAAAACGAAGATCATGGTATCTGGTCCCATCACTTCATGGGAAATAGATGGAGAAACCGTGGAAACAATGTCAGACCTTATTTTTTTGGGCTCCAAAATCACTGTAGATGATGACTGCAGCCATGAAATTAGAAGACACTTATTCCTTGGAAGGAAAGTTATGACCAACCTAGATAGTATATTCAATAGCAGAGACATTACTTTGCCAACAAAGGTCCGTCTAGTAAAGGCTATGGTTTTTCTTGTGGTCATGTATGGATGTGAGAGTTGGACTGTGAAGAAGGCTGAGCGCCAAAGGATTGATGCTTTCGAACTGTG
>SJYV01018792.1:2889260-2922006 GCA_006410875.1 Neotragus pygmaeus | reverse complement strand
ACACACACACACACACACACGCACGCGCGTGCACACACACACATGCACACACACACACACACCTCACTGGACTTTCTCCTAAATCTGGAATTCTTTTCCTATAAAATAAGTATAAGGGAAACGCTCTTGACTGGAAGGAACATGGTGCCGGCATGCAGAGGGTAGTGCATGTTTACACAGGTGCAAATAGCACTAGACACATTTATCATTTATTTCCTTGTGTTTCTTCTAGTTAAACTTTATACTCAGTTGCAATTGCTGTCAGAAACAGGAAATTTTAAACTTCATCTAAAGAAGCATGAGTCAGTTTATTTGGAATGAGTAAGTAGGAAAAGAGCAATCTAGTACCTTACTAACTTAACTGGAGACATGCTCTTGCCAGTATGCTTTTACAACACAATTATTCTGACTCTATATGATCTACCTTTTTTTGTTAAAGAACCAATGAGTAAAGTTTTGACCTTCATTTATTTTACTGTTTCAATTAGGCCTTAAGTGACTTAGAAAATTTACCAACTGTATAACTTAGTAAAAGATTACAGATTTTTTTCAGAAGGGGGGCAGCATTTCCAAGAGTAACCTGGGAAGCAGTACCATTTAAAAGAATTACTCCTTTAAAATGCATTCATTTGAAGTCGCTATGTTTATGCTAGTCATTATACAGGGAAGGTTGCTATTTTAGCCACCAAGTAGGTTCAAAGTATTTTCCAACTTGTCCTTGAATATCTCAGATCTCCTTTATATTTCTATGATCTCTACTGCATTTAATTCTTGATCTATGTGATATTAAAATACTTCCATCTAGGCTATAATTCTTATAGGTGACAGTACATGCTAAAATGTCAGAAGAGCAATTATTGGATTAGTGGACTTCACTCCCAAAAGTCCAAACTTACTTAAATAGCTTTGCATTTTCCTGAAAATGCAACTGGTATAAAAAGTCTCAATGGAACACAAAAGAACTATAAGCAAAAGAAATAACTGTGATGATGCTTACCTGCTGTGATTTTACTGGATGTTTTCATCATGTGTATGGCCTCACTGGATATTAACCCCAAGGCACCTTCTGATTGTATACTGGCAATCTTTGATTGGTATATATTCTTACCATTAGTCATTAAACCATGACTAATAGCTTAACGTTTTTGGACTAATGGTTTTGAGTGTTACCTCTGGTAATCATGATCAAAGATTTAAAAGACCTGACAGGGAAAATATTAGCAGTCACTTTTCCTAAAAAAAAAAATAGCTTTAGGCTCTTCTCCAGGGAGGGCAGCAGGGACCCTGGTGCATTAGGCAGTATTAGTTATATACGATCATTTCTATGATGCCTCCAATTGTTGTGACTCAAAACATTCTATCAATACATCATATTGTTAATATAACCATGTCAAGATTTCCATCGTGTCCTTTTTATCTTACCACCCTTCCATCACTGGCAGAGCTGAAGCTTTGGTAAATTACACTAATTATGCAGGATCATATTAGCAAGTACAAATCAGAAACAGAAACAGTAGAGTGGAAATTGTTTTATGTTCAGCTTCATGATGTAGCCAAGAAACCTTCCTAGGAACCATAGTCTGAAACAGAAAGTGTAAAGGACTCTATAAACAAATACACAACAGGAATACTTCAGACCTGAAAAATAATAAAACATATCCATAATAAGTGGAAAAGGAAATAGTAACCCACACCAATATCCTTGACTGGAAAATATCACGGATAGAGGAGCCTGGTGGGTTATAGTCCATGGCATCACAAGAGTCAGACACGACTTAGAGACTAAACAACAACAACAATTCATAATAAGAGCTATTATTATCATTATCCTCAGTGCCATGCATGAATTTTCTCATTTGTAACTTGCAACAACACTAGAAAGTTGGTTCTAAAGATAAGGGAATTGAGCTTTGGGAGTTTATTTGCCCAAAATTACGTAGGTACTAAACAGCAAAGCCATTGTTTGAACTTAGGGATAAATGATTCTAGAGAACAAGCTTTTGAACCCTACGCTATGCTTCCTATCCATTGGTCAGAACAAGGAAGTAAGATGAGAGGCTATGCCTGGGCTTGTTGCTGGAGAGTATCATCAAGTCAAAATCTTGACCCCAAAATATAGTCACCAAGTTAGCAGGACCCACAAGAATAATGTATGAACCAGGGTCCCATTCTCAGCAGGGTCTCATGCTTGGTCTAATACTCTGCTGTTGCCATCTTGAAGTACTATGTTTGAACAAGGGGTTCTATATTTTCACTTTGCACTGGGCATTGCAAATTATGGAGTGGTCTTGGCTCATGCAGTTGGCAACTTTCAGCCTTCAGAACTAATGCAAGTGACTGCAGTTACAAGTGACCATAAGAAAAGAGAAAAGCGTTATTTTAGACAAAGAATGCCCATTTCACAAATGGTAAAACTAAGCTGAAGAGAGGTTAAATGAGTTGCCCAGGATACCAGGATCATCACTGGTAGGTGCAAGAATCAAACTCGCACCTCCTGATTTGAACTCTGTGAGGAGAGTATGAGAATAGTTCTAGCCATTTCCATGAGTTCTATAAGAACAATACATAGATCTTTTAAACTTCTGATGCTATATGATGTCAAAAGTAACAACAGCTTAGATTTTAAGACTTTGAACCAAAAATAATAAAAACTTTAATTCAATAAGAATAAAATAAAGTTGTCTCCAGCCTCACTCACTGTACCTCCTACCAAACAAGGACTTTTTAGGTAGGACATTTAGCTAAATCAAGAGAAGATCACTTCCTTGGCAAAGTTAGTTCTACTCATCCTGACTTTATCTCATTCTTGAAACATCCTGTCTTTCACTTCAGAGAGCAGAACTATGTAGCCAACACTTAAAAAATGGTAAGAAACCTTTCAAAAGTTCAGAGGCTAATCCATGGAGAGAGAAGTGTTTCAGAGTTTATATACTTCTTATAAATATTCATTATAAATCATCAGTATTTAATATTGACCTAAGCACATAATTGATAATCAGTAAACATTTGTTTTATTAATTTGAAATCCTTTCAGTATGTTCATTTTAAGACTATTGTGCGTTTTTTTGATGTGTGTATGTATACACACACTTTGGTTTAAAAAAGAATTTGAAAATGCTTATAAATACTCAAATAGCACAATGCAGTTACCCAACAAGTAAGTATGTGCTGTTCTTCAGTAAAAAGTAAAACATATAAGCAAATGAATTAGGGTGATACTTGCAGAGAGTTGGCAGGAAAATAAAAATAAATAATTTTACCAACATCATGCTGTAAGTTCCAGTATATTATTAGCAATAGACCAAAAATTTGTCTCTCCACTTCCTCATAGAGACCACAATAAGGAAAACATTCCTAGTTACAGCTACACAGTGAGCATTTGATACAAACAAACCACTTACCGGAAGCATCAACATCACTGGGAGTGTTGGGGACTTTGTAACTGCTAGGAAGGACATCTTTGGCCCACCCTTTAGTGTATATTGAACACTGTGAGTCTCCGTCATGGAATTCTCTCTTAACATGTGCTGATGGCATCTCTCCCAGGGCAATTCTGTCAAATTGGATAGAGAGCAGGGGTTCCAGCTAAGCAGCTATTTATTTCCCCATCCTAATAGAAGAATGTTAGGTTACAAAAGGGCAGCACAGATCATCGGGTCCAGTAAAGCCCACTCTACTTAGTTTCTCTCAACTGAGTTTCTGTTTACACATTTCAACCCACACAGATTTATATGCTCCAGTTCTTGATGAGGATCCAGAGAAGCATTCTCTCTTGATCCAAACAATCAGCTAAGCTAAAGATGGGATTCACTCCCACTTGTGCAATTAAGAGGAGTGGCTAAATCGCAGACCTGAACAGATCACTCTACCTCTGCATATTACAGTTAGGACATGGGCTGAAATCTTCCTGAGATCATAGCTGTGTTAATAATGCTCCCACATAGAAACATGGATACTAACCTTCTGAGTCATAGAACAAAGTTAGTACTTTTACTGTGGAAAACATTTAATGAAGGTGTTATCAAATGTCTGCTGCTGCCATATAATATTCCTAGTAATATGTCTCTCAAGTTTAACTTTAAGAAATATATCTTCCTTATGCACACACACAATTTTTCTTGATTTCAAAAAAACTGAAGACTGCTTACAAATACTCAAATGATACAATGCACTTAAACAAGTAAGTATATATCATTCTTCAGTTTTTAAAAAAATGAAAACAAAACAAGTGAACAAATTAAGGTGACACTTTCAGAGAGCTGGTAGGTAACTGAACAAGTTTAACTGTTGGATGAGCTCCTGGATATGATTTTGACTGTCTAAATGACCTTAAGCAATATTTGTTTGCACTGTTCAGTGCAAGAGAAGTCTCTCAGCTTGTATTTTTCAAAAGGTGCAGAGGTCAAGTGCTGATTCTGAAAGGGTGGAGCTAGAGTAGAATTATTGCGATTAAGGGGGCTGAACCTGTAGGTCTTTGACTTGCACAGCCCTTTTCAGGACCCTGAGACTAATGCTGTATTTGTTTTCTTTTAAGTTTTACACCTGTAAATCTCTACCACTTTATAGAGTACTTGACATTATGAGATCTCAGTAGTTTTCCCCTATCAGCAGTGTTTGTTTCTGTTTTTATGTGTAAATGCATTTCTGCAAAATACAAAGAATTGAGGCTTTGAACTCTTGTTTTGGACCCCTGGGTATAAACTAAGGAAAGTTACTAAACATCCTGTGACTCTGTTTATCATCTGTAAAAAATGAAGACTAATAATAAATATTGTTGTTATTGTTATTAATGAGCTCACATTGATAGCCCTGCTTTAATAGTCAAAGTACTGTATAAAAAGTGTCAGGACCAGTTGATTCTCTTTCTTTTCCTCTGATCCCTCCTTCCTATTATTCCTGTGCATATAGAAATAATTTCTCCAACTAGGCCTATTCCAGAAGCTTCTCCTATTATTCAGATGGTTTGAGACCCTGACCTCAGCCCCTAAGGGAAAATAAATAATTACTGGTCAGCTGTCTTTTGGGACCCTATCTCCTATCCATCATTCTTCTCAGAACATTTTAACAGGTACTTCCATTACTCCTGTCAAAAACAGTGGCGGGCTCATGACAACAGAGGAACTGGGGTGCAAGAGAAAGAATGCAGACCTTGAAATTAGACAGATATAACTTCAAGACAAAGCTTAAAAATGAATTCACTGTCTGAGCATCACTTTCTTGACAATAAAGTATAAAAATACTTTAAAAGTTGTTTTAGTGGTATGTGAATTATATATCAATAAAGCTGCAGATTTTTTGGTAGAAAAGTTGTTGTAAAGATTAAACTGAATACCATAAATCCTGAATTATACCAATTACTGCTGAAAATGATAGCTCTTATTTGTCTTATTTTTCTCATATCTGTGAAAAAAATCACATCAATTCTGTTGGTCTTAGCATAAGTAATGAGTAGCTACTGACAAAGATACTTAAGAAATATTGGAAAAGAGGAACCAGAAAAAGTACTTTGGAAGTTTAAATGCTCTTTTAACATGATTGCTTATTCAACTATGATCTTTTTACCTCTCTAAGGAGGGTAATTGAAAAATTACGGTATTTTTTTCTAACTTGTTTTTCTCAGTCCTTTTGCAACAAACTCTAATGCTTTTTAGCCAATACTTGCCCCATTGTTACTGAATTGAATTAATTATAAGATTCCCCAAATTCTTTGCCAGGAAAGAAAACACCCTCTGACAAATATTTTGTGTATACTCAGTCTTCCTAGGTTTGAACTTAAAATGCTAGTGTAAATCATTTATATATCTAAAGTCTACCTTCTTGATAGAAAGACAGTACAAATGTTCAGCTGCTATTAAATGATAACAGCATGAACACTGATGTCAAAAAGGCTTATAGTGGATCACTAATAAAGAGATGCTGAGTCCTACTCAAAGGCATGAATAACAGGAAAACACATCTGCCCGAATGAATATATGGGTTACAAGTAGGGAGACAAACTATTTATGAGGGTTTGCCCAGGATTGTCCTGTTTTGAAACTAAAACCTCTCAGTCCAGGGAAACCAGGATGGTTGTCACTGTAACTACACTATGCTGTTTAGTTGCTAAGCCGTGTCTAACTTTTGTGACTCCGTGGACCATAGCCTGCCAGGCTCCTCTGTTCATGGGATTCTCCAGGCAAGAATATTAGAGTGAGCTGCCATTTCCTTCTCCAGTAATTACACTATATTAGAGTAATTACACTATATTAGACAAACACATGGGCCCACATAGATGATGTGAAATAGTCAATATATAGTCCTTCTATCTGTAAATAGTTTTAAATATTTAAAATAATCATGAGGAAAAAAGTAAACATACCCATAACTGAGCCATCAGGAATGGCAAATTTTAATGTTTAAATTAGACTTTGTTGGTTCTATTTTCATGTGTTAAATTCTAATGGAAATAGCAAATTAAATACAAAGGAAACCATCCAGAATGGGATGAATAGACTTATCCATCACTGTCCTTTTTACTTCATTAAATCAGACTGAAAAATTGAACTCTCTCACTTCCCCCAAAAGAAATTCGAACATTTCCAGAAGGAACTCTTCCTTTCCCTTCCTCTGCCTCTCCCCTTTCACTCAAAGCAGATGGAACACTCAAGGTAGAGGGCTGCGTTTCCCGCTACTGAGACTGTCACCGCTCTGTGAGAGTTGGTGGACTCCATGTGTTCAGCTGAGGAAACCGGAAGGAGGCTCAGATTTGTGCCCACAGCGCCACCTGGTGCCAGGTCGGGGTCCTCCAAGACTGCTGCTTGGGAGCTTTGTGATGGTCTTGCTTCCAGCCCCCTGACTGACTGCCCTAACTAGTTTAATGTAAAATGGAGATTTGCAGCCATGCTTCTGCATCATCAACCATGGAACTTAAAAACAAATAAACCAAAAAACCTGATGTCCAGAACTTGTTACAAGAGTCTGGAGTAGAACCCAGGTATCACTATTTTTTATAAAAATGTCCCAGAAGATTCCGATGCACAACAAACATTGAGAGCCACTGAATCATAATTAAAGGTGATGAGAATATATTGTAGAATATTAGAATATTATCATATATATGAGAATATATATATTGACTATATTTGTTTCATTTTGTTTTGTTTTGGACAAGCATAAAATATACATCATAAAATATAGGAAGCTCAAGATGCCCATCTCTGCAAGTAAGACCTTTTGGGACAAAAACACTTATTGGGACATTGTAAGAGACATGGGATTCCAAGGCGATAAAGGAAACATGTAGGATTCTCTCTTCCCTGTAAGTGGCATGGCCCTTCCTGGTATAGCCCAGGGATCATTTCTGAGACCAGTGCTACTTTAGGCTTTAAGGACAAATACTCTCTCCCTTATCATGCTTTGTTGGGGTTTATGTATTCCTTTTTTCTTTCTCTTAGTACTATAAGATGTATATGGAGACACTTTTGGATACTAAGGTAATATAAAAGCCTGTTTTTAGCATAAACCTTGGTTATGTTAGGCCAAAAGAGTTTTCTTATGTTCAGGGTAACATTTTCTAGCTTACCACATACATACAAACATACATATAGATATATCCCCAAAGAGCATCTCCCTAGTTAACATTTCCCAGTAAAAGCTTTCCAGCTTTTATTACACAAATTTTACATAACATGTGAACCTCTCATTAGGACCTACTGGCAGTCTCTCTAGGAAAAAAATATGTTTGTTTCCCCTAAATGCAAAGTAATATTTTTAGCTAAAAACCTAGAGTTTCATGGATCAAAGCCATGTCGTTGCAAAGGGGCTTGCATAACTCAATGAAGCTATAAGACATGCCCTGCAGAGCTATCCAAGATGGATGGGTCATAGTGAAGAGCTCTGACAGCACATGAACTAGAACTTTCAGATGTACAAGTTGAATTTAGAAAAGCAAGAGGAACCAGAGATCTAATTGCCAACATTCATCAGATCATAGAAAAATCAAGAGAATTCCAGAAAAGCATCTACTTCTGCTTCATTGCCTATGCAAAAGCCTTTGACTGTGTGGATTACATCAAACTGTGGAAAATTCTTAAAGGGATAGGAGTACCAGACCACCTTCCCTGTCTCCTGAGAAACCTGTATATGGGTCAAGAAGCAATAGTTAGAACCAGACATGGAGCAACAGACAGGTTCAAAATGGGAAAAGGAGTACAGCAAGGCTATCGCCATCCTGTTTATTTAACTTCTACTCAGAACACATCATGTGAAATGTGGGCTGGATGAATCACAACTGGAATCAAGATTGCCGGGAGAAATATCAACAACCTCAGACATGCAGATGATACCACTCTAATGGCAGAAAGTAAAGAGGAATTATAGAGTCTCTTGATGAAGATGAAAGAGGAGAGTAAAAAAGCTGGCTTAAAACTCAACATTAAAGAAACTAAAATCATGGAATCTGGTCCCATCACTGCATGGCAAACAGAAGGAGAAAAAGTGGAAGCAGTGACAGACTTTATTTTCTCAGGCTCCAAAGTCACTGCAGACAGTGACTGCAGCCATGAAATTAAAAATCTTGCTCCTTGGAAGGAAACCTATGACCAACCTAGACAGCATATTAAAAAGCAGAGACATCACTCTGCCAACAAAAATCTGTAGTCAAAGCTATGATTTTTCAAGTAGTCATGTACAGATGTGAGAACTGGACCATAAAGAAAGCTGAGTGCTGAAGAATTGATGCTTTCAAACTGTGGAGCTGGAGAACACTCTTGAGAGTCTCCTGGACAGCAAGGAGATCAAACTGATCAATCCTGAAGGAAATCAACTCCGAACATATATCATGAGGCTCTTTAGGCTCCTGGTAAGACTGTGGAGGAGGAGTCTCAGTCTTCTCTTAAGAAGTAAAAAGCTGAACTCGAGTTACTAACAAATTGTTATCTGTACAGAGGTTTACAATTTGCTGTTTTAAGAATGAATAAGAGACTAACAAATTGCTCTTTAAAATTCCACCACTATTTATCTACAATATCTATTGTAAGTTCTTATAAGATAGTAATATCTATTTTACATTATTATATTATCATTATTACAACATATATCTTACAATATCTATTGTAAGCTTTCATAAGACTATATAAAAACATGTATTATTCTAAAATATATATTACGATATTCAAACAATAACCAAAATGAACATTCCAACTTAACCAAAGAGACAAATTGACTGAAAATGACATGTAATCATGGAAGAAATACAAGAATATAAGGAACTTTCTTTGGATAAGGTTGGATGTCCAAGGTAAAAATGAGATGGCACTTAGAAAATATATGGAAGAAAACAGAAACATTCATTTAAGTAGATTTTAATCTATGAAGAAAATTTTTAAAAGAATACCTAATCTGCTTAGTTACAAAGGGAAAAGGGTAAAAACAGAGAATACAGTAAACATTACTATTACTATTTAAAAATTATTGTGAATAAAATAATAGAAAATAAAGAGACTGGAAATAAGGGAAATCTGACAGAAGTAAGAGTTTATTTAATATAGGTTAACTTAAACTTGCAGTAACTAATAACAGCTAAAGATTACTAGGTATACTCTATGCTAGGTAGTGTTCTAAGTACTTTACATCTGTTATCTCCTCTAACCTGCATAGTGAAGTGAAAGTGAAAGTGAAGTCGCTCAGTCCTGTCCGACTCTTAGCGACCCCATGGACTGCAGCCCACCAGGCTCCTCTGTCCATGGGATTTTCCAGGCAAGAGTACTGGAGTGGGGTGCTATTGCCTTCTCCAAACCTGCATAGTAGGTGAGTGATATTAATATCTCCATTGTACAGTGAGGGAAACTGAGGTATGCAGAGATTAGTTTACTTACCTAATGTCATACAGCAAAGAAGTAAAAGAGTCAAGAGCCAAAGTGCAAAAACATTGCTCTGGGGTCCACATTGTCATAGAGTAAAACCAGAGTAATCTGTAGGCAATGTCCCTGAAAATCCGAAAGTAGAAGGCCTTGAGTAGTCCCCCGAAGGACCAACTACAACTGCTACCACATGGCCAGAGCGCCGGTTACATCTGTAATTGTACCCCAGGTCAGTAAAGCCCTGCTCATTGGTTTCTCAAGTTGTTTTTCTTTCTAACATCCTCATGGTGCCTCTCCATGACCCCTTGTAATCTAAAGGCATCTTTGCTTCGTATAAACTCAAAGGGACCTACTAATTGGGATGTTTTTGAGTTTTACAATATAAATGAGATGAAGCATTTATCAACATTCTAAATGAGTCTGGAAACGTTCAACATAAAAACTGGTCCATAAGTATAAAGTATTTAATGTCAAACTAAGTAACTAGAAGTTAGAATAAATCATTATCTTAATCAAGAAAACAACAGGACATGTGAATTTACAGCTGTGGTCAGGATGGAGCATCATAAAAATGTAGTATCATATTGAAAAGTGGGAAAGATAATAAAATAAATAAAAGGAGCCCAAAATACTGAAAATGAAAGAATGATCTGTTATATTTAAATTCACTGGAAAAGGTTTTAAAATACTATCTGGAAATTTTGAGAGGATTCACTTGAAGAAAATAAAAATGTCTAAGGACTGGTTTGAGGCATTTGAATAATTTCATTTAAAAAAAGGAAGAATGAACATATAAAATTCCTTAGGAGATCTAAACAATAATTTTAAAATCATTCTTAAAAACATTCATCGCCACACAATTTTAATGCCAAAGTAAATTAGTATAAATATCCCATAATGTAGAAAAAAATGAATGGAATAAAAAACAACCCCGCATTAGAACATTATACAGTCATTAAAGGTAATCTTGGTGGAAGTTCTATGTAATACCATGAAGTTTTTTTTTTTTTTTTAATAAGTTATGCTTGGATGCACTGAAATGGAGAGGAGTTGGGGGCAGACAAGTAGGCCTGCACTGGAGGAAGCTGAAATGAAAGGTCAGAGATGCACTTTTAAATTTTTTTAAAGAATAATTTCTTTACAGAATTTTGTTTTCTGTCATAAATCAACAAGAATCAGCCATAGATACACCCATGTCCCCTCCCTCTTGAACCTCCCTTCCATATCCCTCCCCATCCCACTCTTCTAGATTGTGACAGAGCCCCTGTTTGAGTTCCTTGATTCATACAGCAAATTCCTGTTGGCTTTCTATTTTACATATAGCATTGTAAATTTCCATGTTACTCTCTCCATATATCTCACCATCTCCTTCTTTCCCTCCCACCATGTCCATAAGTCAGTTCCCTATGTCTGTTCTCCATTGCTGTCCTGAAAATTATTTCATCAGTACCATCTTTTTAGATTCCATATATATACATCAGTATACACTATTTACATTTCTCTTTCTGTGTTACTTCAATCTGTATAATAGGCTCTAGGTTCATCCACCTCAATAGAACTGATTCAAACGTGTTCCTTTTTATAGCTGAACAGTATTCCATTGTATTTATGTACCACAGTTCTTTATCCATTCATCTGTCGATAGACATCTAGGTTGCTTCCACATTCTAGCTATCGTAAACAGTGCTGCAATGAACATTGGGATAAATGTGTCTTTTTCAATTTTGGTTTCCTCTGAGTATATGCCTTGAAGGTCATATGGTGGTTTTATTCCTAGCTCTTTAAAGAATCTCCATTCCATCTTCCATAGTAGCTGTATCAGTGTACGTTCCCACCAGCAATGCAAGAGGGCTCCCTTTTCTCCACACCCTCTCCAGCATTTATTGTTTGTAGACTTTTTCATGATGGCTATTCTGACTGGTGTGAAGTGGTATCTCATTGTAGTTCTGATTTGGATTTCTCTAACAATGAGAGGTGTTGAGCATCTTTTCATGTGTTACTTAACCATCTGTATGTCTTCTTTGGAGAAATGACTTTTTTAGGTCTTTTTTCCCACTTTTTGATTGGGTTGATTGTTTTTTTGGCATTGAGTTGTATGAGTTGCTTGCATATTTTGGAAATTAATTCTTCATCAGTTGTTTCTTTTGCTATTACTTTCTCCCATTCTGAGGGTTGTCCTTTCACCTTGTTTGCAGTTTCCTTTGCTGTGCAAAAGATTTTAAGTTTAAACAGGTCCCACTTGTTTATTTTTATTTCCTTTACTCTAGGAGGTGGATCATAGAAGACCTTGCTTTGATTTATATCACTGAGTTTTCTGCCTATGTTTTCCTCTAAGAGTTTTATACTTTCTGGTCTTACACTTAGGTCTTTAATCCATTTTGACTTTGAATATCTCTCCATATCTTTGTGTGTGGCATTAGGAAGAGTTCTAATTCCATTCTTTTCCATGAAGCTGTCCAGTTTTTCCAGCACCATTTATTGAAGAGGCTGTCTTTGCCCCATAGTATATTCTTGCCTCCTTTGTCAAAAAATAAGGTACCCACAGTTGCATGTGTTACCTCTGGGCTCTCTATCTTATTCCATTGGTCTATATTTCTGTTTTTATGTCAGTGCCTTGATGACTATAGCTTTGTAGTATACTCTCAAGTCAGGAAGGTTGATTCCTCCAGTTCCATTCTTTCTCAAGACTGCTATAGCTATTCAGGGTCTTTTGGGTTTCCACATGAATTGTTTGTTCTAGTTACGTGAAAAATGCCCTTGGAAATTTAATAGAGATGGCACTGAATCTGTAGATTGCATTTGGTAGTATAGTCCTTTTCACAATATTGATTATTCCTACCCGATCATGGAATATCTCTCCATCTGTTTATGTCATCTTTGATTTCTTTCATCAGTGTCTTATAATTTTCTGTGTCCAGGTTTTTGTCTCCTTATGTAGATTTATTCCTGGATATTTTATTCTTTTTGTTGCAATGGTGAATGGGATTGATTCCTTAATTTCTCTGTTTTATTTTTCATTATTTATATAGGAATCAGTTCAGTTGCTCAGTCATGTCTGGCTCTTTGTGACCCCATGAACCACAGCACGCCAGGCTTCCCTGTACATCACCAACTCCCAGTCCACCCAAATCCATGTCCAGTGAGTCAGTAAAGCTATCCAACCATCTCATCCTCTGTCGACCCCTTCTCCTCCCTGCCCTCAACCTTTCCCAGGATCAGGGTCTTTTCAAATGAGTCAGCTCTTTGCATCAGGTGGCCAAAGTATTGGAGTTTTATCTTCAACATCAGTCCTACCAATGAACACTCAGGATCTATCTCCTTTAGGATTAGCAGTAAGTATTTTTATAAGACTATGTTGAAATGGAAAAACTTAAACATAGTATAAAATCATGAAAAGTCATGAAGAGAAACAGGACAGAGATATTCAAAGACTGACATACACAATACTACTAACAGTACATTTGTTTAAGTGGTAAGACTTTTTCAGTGATTTTCATTTACTTTTTCTATATTTTTTTAATTTCAATGAGTATATATTATTTTATTATGAAAATATTATCTCACATAGAGAGTACAGTAGTAATTAAATCATACCTAATGTCTCCAAAATCACTGCAGACGGTGATTGCAGCCATGAAATTAAAAGATGCTTACTCCTTAGAAGGAAAGTTATGATCAACCTAGATAGCATATTCAAAAGCAGAGACATTACTCTGCCAACAAAGGTCCATCTAGTCAAGGTTATGGTTTTTCCAGTGGTCATGTATGGATGTGAGAGTTGGACTGTGAAGAAAGCTGAGCACCGAAGAATTGATGCTTTTGAACTGTGGTGTTGGAGAAGACTCTTGAGAGTCCCTTAGACTGCAGGAGATCCAACCAGTCCATCCTAAAGGAGATCAGTCCTGGGTGTTCTTTGGAAGGACTGATGCTAAAGCTGAAACGCTAATACTTTGTTGACTCATTGGAAAAGACTCTGATGCTGGGAGGGATTGGGGGCAGGAGAAGATGGGGACAACTGAGGATGAGATGGCTGGATGGCTTCATCAGCTCGATGGACGTGAGTTTGAGTGAACTTTGGGTGTTGGTGATGGACAGGGAGGCCTGGCGTGCTGCAATTCATGGGGTCACAAAGAGTCGGACATGACTGAGCGACTGAACTGAACCGAATGTCTAAAGATGGATATGTTTAAAGGAAAAACAGGATGAAGGGGAAACCACAATGGGAACAAAGAAAAATTCTTAAAATTGATATGAACTCTAATATGAATTAATATTTCATGGAAATTCCTTGATTCCTTTAACCTATAGGACCAGCAACCTACTGATTCTATCACTGTTTCACTGCCTCTCACCTGTTTCCTCTTCAAATAGTTCTTCCTCTATTCACAATTTAAATGACAAGAATGGTCACTACAACCACCTTCCTGCCTTCCTCCTTAACTCTCCAAATGTTTCTACAAGTTCTATCGATACTAACCATTGGAACTGTACCTTGGTGAAACCCAACACTGAACCATAATCCAGAAAGTGCTCCTAGATGAAGAAAAGCACACAGACTAACTCCCAGTGGTTAGTTCCTAATGTTGCCAGGCAATCTTACTTAAAATCCCAGGCACATACATGCCCCTCTCCTTTCTTGTTGAGTCTCTAACACCCTCCTTGGTTTTCATTTTTAGCTGATAATTTTCCTTCATATTTTACTGAGGATTAAAAAAAAAGCATTCAGAGAGAACTTCCACCTGTTCTTACCAACACATCTTGAACTACCTATATTTGGATCATGCGCTTGGGTTTCTTTCCCGTTACTGAGGATGAACTGTTGGTACTGCCAGCCAAGTATCCTTGGCTCCACAGATATGCAGGTTCCATTTCTAGTAACCTAGAAATGCATCAAAAACAATCTTTCTCTTTTCGGCATCACAAGTGTATTCCCTTCTGCATCTTTCCCATATGCATAAAAACATGCTGATACTTTGGACATCTTTTGAAAAAGTCAACCAAACCATCCTGACCTTACTATACCCTCTCTTCCACCTATTTCCCATCTTCCATTTATAGCAAAAACAGACACACAAAAATACCTTCTCTGTTCATCATAATTATTTTTTCTTCTTCTCAGTACTGTTCCATCATTTTTACCTACTCTCCACTCCATCAGAAATGCTTTTGTCAAGGTCACTTATGATTTCCCATCACCAATTTCAACGGTAAATTCTCATTCAGTGTCTTTAATTCATCAACATTATGAAATGTAGCTTATTACTCTCTCCTCCTTGAACAGTCAAGTCACTAAGAGCATATCATTCATTTATTCAAAACCTTGCAATGGCTTCCTTTCTCAACCAAGTAAAAGCCAATGTCATATGATCTATACGAACTTAGTCCAAAACACCTGATCCCATACACAGTCTGAGGTCGTCTTCTATACCCTCTCCTTCATCAAGTGACTCTATTCACACTGGCCTTGCTGTGCTTCAAACACAATAGACACATTCCTGCCTCATGGTCTTTATGTTTGTTGATTTCTCTGCCTAAAAATCTCTTTCCCCAGATATCTGCGGTGACTTCATCAGCATCTTTATATACTTGCCAAAATATCACCTCATAAATGACACTTTCCTTGGCCCCTTGACTAAAATTATTAATTCATATACATCCTTCATTGCATTTTTCTTCTTTTTCTCCATGCCACCTACAACCTCTAGCAGGCAATATATATGAACAACTTATTTTATGTCCTATATTCCCTACACTAGAATATAAGCACCATAGACTAAAGACTTATTTATTTGTCTATTTTGTTCACTGTTGTATCCCTAGGATCTAGATAAGTTTTTAGTGTATAGGAGGTACTCAGTAAAATATGCAGCAAAATGAGAGAATGAACTTCTGCTTAAGAGCTGAGAAAGTAGAGAGCTGGATTAACAGACCAAAAATTACATGTAACAAATCAATGGAATTTTGCAAAGGTTTTCTAGGTGGTTTGCAAATGTGGCATATAGGTAGTTTACATGAATGGTTTTCTTGAAAGAAATACCCCCCATAGTGTGAAAGCTCTGGGAAGACTAACCAAGAAATGGCATAAGTTCCACTATCTACTGGTTCTAGACCAACGTGAGAAAGGGTGCCAACTAATATGAGAAGGTGAGAGAGACAGAGACAAAGAGTCAGACACAAACACAACCAGAGAGAGAAACAGAAAAAGGAAGAAAGAGAGAAAGATTCAGGAAAGTAGATGAGATTCTATTTTCTAACCTACCTTATAATCTATTACTATCTATGCTACATGTGAGGATTAACACGTTTCATTGTAAATGAGTAGACCAGACAATCACAAATATCTTCACTCTCCTAAATTATCTACATATATAGTTGGTAACTAGTAAACATTTGTATTCTCTTTAGCCTTTATAGCTATCCTAAAACACCTCTTTCTGTGAAGATCTGAATAGGTAATCTTGATCTAGACTATTTATCAATTTGAAGTATTTGTTCTCCATGCACACAAAGATAGTCACATGAAATGATATTCTAAATAAGCCTCACTGGCTATAATAAATTGTTAGCTTGACTTTTGTATTCCAAAGTAACTTAATCCTAAAAAAAGGATATCTATGATACAAAATAAATATAAATACATCATGCTGTAAAGATAGAAAGATAATTATCCAATTTGGCATTTGATAACCATCAGTTCAGTTCAGTCGTGTCCGACTCTTTACAACCCCATGGGCTGCAGCACACCAGGCCTCCTTGTCCATTACTAACTCCCAGAGCTTACTCAAACTCATGTCCATTGCATCAGTGATGCCATCCAACCATCTCATCCTCTGTTTTCCCATTCTCCTCCTGCTTCAATCTTTCCCAGTATCAGGGTTTTTCCCCATGAGTTGGATTTTCACATCAGGTGGCCATAGTACTGGAATTTCAGCTTCAGCATCAGTCCTTCCAATAACTATTCAGGACTAATTTCCTTTAGGATGGACTGGTTAGATCTCCTTGCAGTCCAAGGGACTCTCAAGAGTCTTCTCCAACACCACAAGTCAAAAGCATAAATTCTTTGGTGCTCAGCTTTCATTATAGTCCGACTCTCACATCCATACATAACTACTGGAAAAACCATAGCTTTGACAAGATGGACCTTTGTTGGTAAAGTAAAGTCTCTGCTTTTTAATATGCTATCTAGGTTGGTCATAGCTTTTCTTCCNTAAATTCTTTGGTGCTCAGCTTTCATTATAGTCCGACTCTCACATCCATACATAACTACTGGAAAAACCATAGCTTTGACAAGATGGACCTTTGTTGGTAAAGTAAAGTCTCTGCTTTTTAATATGCTATCTAGGTTGGTCATAGCTTTTCTTCCAAAGAGCAAACATCCTTTAATTTCATGACTTCAGTCACCATCTGCAGTGATGACCATCTGCATCTGCAGTGATTTTGGAGCTCAACTGCCCTGATTTTGGAGCCTCTAAAAATAAAGTTGCTCACTGTTTCTGTTGTTTCCCCATCTTTTTGCCATGAAGTGAAGGGACTGGATGCCATGATCTTCGTTTTCTGACTGTTGAGCTTTAAGCCAACTTTTTCACTTTCCTCTTTCACTTTCATCAAGAGGCTCTTTAGTTCCTCTTCACTTTCTGCCATAAGGTTGGTGTCATCTGCATACCTGAGGTTACTGACATTTCTCCCGGCAGTCTTGATTCCAGCTTGTGCTTCCTCCAGCCCAGCGTTTCTCATGATGAACTCTGCACAGAAATTAAATAAGCAGGGTGACAATATACAGCCTTGACATACTCCTTTCCTGATTTGGAACCAGTCTGTTGTTCCATGTCCAGTTCTAACTGTTGCTTCTTTACCTGCATTCAGATTTCTCAGGCTGCAGGTTGGATGGTTTGGTATTCCCATCTCTTTAAGAATTTTCCAGTTTGTGTGATCCACACAGTCAAAGGCTTTGGTGTAGTCAATAAAGCAAAAGTAGATGTTTTTATGGAATCCTCTTGCTTTTTTGATAATCCAGCAGAAGTTGGCAATTTGATCTCTGGTTCCTTTGCCTTTTATAAATCCAGTTTGAACATCTGGAAGTTCACAGTTCACATACTTTTGAAGCCTGGTTAGAGAATTTTGAGCATTAGTTTGCTAGCATACAGTTTGCTAGAGATGAGTACAATTGTGTGGTTGTTTGAGCATTCTATGGCATTGCCTTTCTTAGGGATTGGAATGAAAACTGACCTTTTCCAGTCCTGTGGCCACTGCTGAGTTTTCCAGATTTGTTGGCATAGTGAGTGCAGCACTATAACAGCATCATCTTTCAGGATTTGAAATAGCTCACCTGGAATTCCATCACCTCCACTAACTTTGTTCATAGTGATGCTTCCTAAGGCCCACTTGACTTCACATTCCAGGATGTCTGGCTCTAAGTGAGTGATCACACCATTGCAGTTATCTGGGTCATGAAGATCTTTTTAGTATAGTTCTTCTGTGTATTCTTGCCACCTCTTCTTAATATCTTCTGCTTCTGTTAGGTCTTTACCATTTCTGTCGTTTATTGCGCTCATCTTTGCATGAAATGTTCCCTTGGTATCTCTAATTTTCTTGAAGAGATCTTGAGTCTTTCCCATTCTATTGTTTTCCTCTATTTCTTTGCTCTGATCACTGACGAAGGCTTTCTTATCTCTCCTTGCTATTCTTTGGAACTTGGCATTCAGATGGGTATATCTTTCATTTTCTCCTTTGCCTTTAGCTTCCCTTCTTTTCACAGCTATTTGTAAGGCCTTGTCAGACAACCATTTTGCTTTTTTGCATGTCTTTTTTCTTGGGAATTGTCTTGATCACTGCCTCCTGTATAGTATCATGAATCTCCATCCATAGTTCTTCAGGCACTCTATCAGATCTAATCCCTTGAATTTGTTTGTCACTTCCTCTGTAAAATAACCATAATACCAGGCTGAAGGTGTTAATAAATATATCAGGACTATTTTATATGTTTGTCCAAATATATGTATACAATATCATTTTTGTTTTCTGAGTATTATAGATAATTATATTTGTGCTAAATTAAACGCTTAATTGTGAGAAGTTTTCTGCTTGGCTTTCTTTATTTGAAACATTTTGATTCTACTACTTTATTATTTAATATTTGTATACTAATTAAGGCCATACATTAACGAATAAATTGTTACTGGATCTTGATATTAAAGAAAAATTTTTTTCTCAATACAAATTTTTCAGAACTGACAAATGAATTTAAGAGTCAAGGCATAATAAATAAACATCCCTCTTTTTTTCAAAAAGGAATTGGCAGTGCCTTTTTCCATTCCCGCAGCCTCCACAGATAATTCTAAACATGAAAAATCTGGAACAGTTCATGGCTTGAAAATAGCAACAAGGCCAAAATCTGTTGGTTTTTTCAAACCAATAAAAATTGAAAGATTTTCAATGCAAGCTTCTTTTTCCTATAATAACCCACTCTTTCATTTTTGAGAGGCTTCCTATGAACTGTCAATGACAGAATAATCACTGCACCTATTCCTGTGACTTATGCTATTACAAAATTCAATTTGACAATGACAAGAAAAATGAGTAGCACCCCCAATAATGTTTGCTTTCTGTTTTGTGAAAAGACAGTATTTTCCTGCAAAACACAACTGGTACTGTGACACAAAGCCCATAAACAAGGGTGGTATTAAAAACTCAGATAACAAAGCACCAATATTTTATGGATGGCTTGTTCACCTTTCTCTTGAACCAGCTGCTCTGATCTGAATATTCTCCCTTAGTAGACATTTTATCCACANTCCTGCAAAACACAACTGGTACTGTGACACAAAGCCCATAAACAAGGGTGGTATTAAAAACTCAGATAACAAAGCACCAATATTTTATGGATGGCTTGTTCACCTTTCTCTTGAACCAGCTGCTCTGATCTGAATATTCTCCCTTAGTAGACATTTTATCCACATCTGCAAATGACTAGCAGTAACACAGTTCCTACTGTATCACCCAGGGTCTAGTTTAAAAAAAAAAAAAAGAAACCATATGAGATATTTCAAGCATAGAAGTCTGAAAGAGTAAAACTTCAGAGTGTGAATTAACCTAGATATCGACACCTGCAGGAAGGAGCTATTATTCCCAGGCCAAGGAAACAAAAGGGAGGATGAGATTGTAGAATCCAGTTGCTCACTTGCTAGTGCATTTTTGTGGTCCTTCAAGAGACCCTGGAAACACCAAGTAGGGATCCCGTGTCAGTACTTGGACCATGAATAAGGTGCTGGAGGGAGCTGGGTGGCTGGAAATATAACTGGGCCTTGTACAACTGGTGCTCAACTGCTGAAGAGGTACCACTCAACTGGAGCCAAGGTTACTGAAGATCTCTACTGAAGGTTCTGGTGTTGGTATAGCCAAGGGGTACACCAAAAGACAGGTGTGTGAATTAGGGAAGAATTTTATACTGTGTTATTGAAATGGTCAGAGGATGCTTAGAGTTCATAACTTTTTGCTGCTGTAGATGGAGGCCCAGAAGCTGAAATCAGGAAGTGAGTCACTTTCCCCCTCCTTCATTTCTCAGTCTCTTGGTAGAACCTTCCATTGGCAAGACCTAACTAGAATCTTGCTGTCAATAAAAACCTAGAAAAGCAATCTGTGGGGTATCACAAACCTACAATACACAGAGGAGCAGAGAAGGACAGAAATGGAGGCTAAGGGCAAACAGGCAAAGGGCTCACATGTCCTTTCTTCTATGCTAATTTTCCTGTAGTATTTATTTAACATGCTGCTGCTGCTGTGTACTTGCAAATTGTATCTGACTCTTTGTGACCCCATGGACTCTAGTCTGCCAGGCTCACTGTCCATGGAACTTTCCAGGCACGAATATTGGAGTGGGTTTCCATTTCTTTCTCTAAAGGATCTTCCTGACCCAGGGATCAAACCCATGACTCATGCTTAGCAGGCGGATTCTTTAGCACTGAGCCACTTGGGAAGCCCTATTTATTTGACATGACTATACCTAAATTTGCTAATGACAATTTGGCATCTCATCTTTTAAACACAAAAGAAAGAAATGGAAGACAAGGACGTAATATATACAATATGTAACATATAACCATAAACTAGTGACCTTATTCAAGTTGGCTATTGAAGTAATTCTGACTTTTCAACTCTATTAAAGGCACATTTAATAGATTTATGCAGGTTACAAAATTTCTCTTTCCTTACTATCAAAAAGTCATTTAATATTTTATTTAAACCTTCATAATTATGTTGACAATATATGATGCTATTTAACAGGTAATTTATACAAGAAGTACACAAGCAAGAAAAACGTATTACCCTGTGGTAGATTAAAAATGATTTCCAGTTCAACTGTATTATCCTCTCACTGAAATTCCACTTGAATCCAAATGGGCCTTAGAGATTTGCTTGACTAATAGAGTGTGGGAAAACCAGTGTTTTGAGATTTCCAAATCTCCATCATAGAAAGTCTTGATGGCTCTGTCCAATTCTCTTTGAAAACTTGCTCTGAGTGAAGTCAGCTGCCACGTCATAAGTCTGACTGCTCTGAGGCCATCATGCTGGATAGCCTACATAAAGGTACTCTGATCAACAAGCCCAGCTGAGTCCCAACTTCTGTCACATTTGCAAAATACCAGGTGAGAATATGAAGCCATCATAAGCCCTCTAGACCAGTCCACCTGCAAACTTAGAGCCACAATCCATATAATGAAGGCCAAGGTTTGAGGTAGTTTGCTATATAGCAAGAGGCGATGAAACAAGATCTTTTTAGTAAGTAAAACAAGTACACTAAAGCAAATTATCCATGTTAAATGTAGCCAGGTTATATAGTACTGAAGTAATTAAGTCACAGTACTCATGAGGTTTCAGAGATGAAGTATTTCATATCTTACTGATGAAATTGCAATTATTACAGTATTTGAGCATTTACCATTTTGACAATTTGAGGCTGTTACAAGTTGAGCTTATGGCTCCTCACTGTGATAAGCCTTCATGGCACTGAGAGAAATTCTAACAATTTATATTTGTGGTTTTATATTCTTCTCAAAGATCCCCTTTCCCCAAGTTATATAAATTTCATGCCTCACAAAATAGAGTCTGTCCTTGGGGAATGTACATGTGTGTGCATGGTAAGTTGCTTCAGTCATATCCTACTCTTTGTGACCCTATGGTCTGTAGTCCACCAGGCTTCTCTGTCCATGGAATTCTCCAGCAAGAATACTGGAGTGGGTTGCCATGCCCTCCTCCAGGGGATCATCCCAATCCAGGGATTTGAACCCACATCTCTTATGTCTCCTGCATTGGCAGGAGGATTCTTTACCACGAGCACCACCTGGGAAGCCCACCTTGGGGAATTAAAATAATTATTTTAATCCTTCTAAATAATTTGTATTTTCCCTAAAAAAGTAATTCAAAAGTAACAGGGATAGCTATGTTTATAAAATTCTCGATCATAGCATTACACATAATAGAAAAATAAACTGAAAATGACCCAAATGTTCTTTAATAGATGAATAATTTATCATATTATAAGCTATGAACTTACAGCATAATGTCCTCTTTTAGAAAAATAGTTGCAGACCCTCTAACACGAGAAATTGTCTAAGTGAAACGGCTAATCTTGAAAGTTTATATAAACTATGATTGAAAGTATAAAAATGTACATATTACAAATAAAAACTGAAAAGAAATTTGGAGAAATGAAAAAAGCAGTTACATCAAGGTGAGGGCTATAAGGTACAACTTTGTCTTCAACTTTTTTATTGCCATTTCTCTTCTAAGTTGCATCCCCTTACAGTCACTGATGCAAGTTCTCTAAGAAATCAGCTTCTGAGGTTTTATGAGCTATCTTGTAAAAGATGCAGCTAAACTAAGGAAGTTACTGTAATGTCAAAAACTAGGGAAAGCAGGCCAGGTTGCGGAGGCCCACTTCTCACTTCTTTGCAAAATGTGACGTGGAAAAATAAACATGTCATTAAGAAGGTAAACTCAGACTCTTGGGGAAGTTTGACTTCTTTCTATTCCCTTTTTGTCTCATGAACAGCAAAGTAAAACCATCAGGAGCCAGAAATCAAAAGGCCAACACTGTTCTCCATCCATGTATCTATCATCTTTACATAATAGGGATGTGTCTGCACACACAAATACATACTCACACACACAAGTTTCAAGTAGATATATCTAGATAAAACATTGACTGTTGTAACATAATCATTTCTTTGGACACTGAGGAGTGGTAGAATAGAAAGAATGAGACCTGGAGGCTAGTTCTGGGTTTGTGACCAGCTAGTTATGTGACCTGCAGTGACTCATCGCTTGCTGAGAGTCTCATGTCTCCATTTGTAAAATGAGAGGATATTCATGATGTGACCATCAAGATTTCATCTCGTCACCATCATCTGACTGTTCACAAATGACATGGAATCCATTTTAAAATCAGGGAACTTAGGAAGTCATGGTGCTCTGAGGGGTTTTATCTTACTTTTATATCATAACCTTAGATCATATAATTTTAGATGATAAAATTTTTGGTGATAGAACTGAAAAGGAAGCCAGGTTCTGACAGTGGTGACAGAGGCAAGGAACCCAACTTTTTTTCTTTTCTCCAAACTTAGAAAATAGTACAACCAAGTGATGCCCTCTTCTATGTTCTTTCTTTTTAGTTTTCCTTAGAGATAAACACAAGGGGAAGCATTTTAATCTCGTCCCATGGCAGAGGAATAGAGAGCCTCTTGGTAGGCCTCATTCCTTTTACTGTACCCTTAAAAGCTCACACCTGAGTCACTCATTTGCTGGCTGAAAGCCAGCTCAACCTCTGGGCTCTGCTGGCTGAGGTCCAACAGAAAATTAAGAAAACAAGACCATGTCAGGAATTTTATTTCCACACAAAACACTATTTCACTGTATTCACAAACAACAAAGAAAATCTGCCTTTTAGATATGTTCTCACAATGTGAATTTAAAATTGCCCATCACATAGATTCTATTAAAAGCCATGCCAGTCTTAGAAGAGGGCATATGAACCATTCACAGCACCCCAATTCTAGCCTTATCCCTAAATCAATTCCAGTAAGTGGGCAGCTTTAAAAGTAAAGCATATTACTCTAGCCTGTTATCAAAATGGTCTTTACGGAGTGACGGCTTAGCACTACTTCCTTGGTTTTTACTCCTGGTAAAGATAAGATATGACCATACATGTAATTTCCCTATATTTCTGTAAAACTGTAATCAGGAAACTTGCCCATTATGTTTCATATAAAGCCATGTATGACAAATTATTCTCCAATGTGGGGGATAGAAAAAGTTTCTTCCTCCGAATTTTAATCTTTTCTCTTATTAAAAGACTAGTTTCATCTACCTCATAAATCTAGAGCCTATTATACAGAGTGAAATCAGAAAGAGAAAAACAAATATTGCACATTAATGCATATATATGGAATCCAGGAAAATGGTACTGATCAACCTATTTGCAGGGCAGAAATAGAGTTAGACAAAGAGAACAGACTTACAGACCCAGTGGGGGAAGAGAGCGTGGGATGAATCAAGAGAGCAGCAGTGAAATATACACGTTACCATATGTAAAATAGATAGCTAATGGGAAGTTCTGTATAACACAGAGAGCTCAACCTGGTGCTCTGTGACACCTAGAGGGCTGAAATGGGGTGGAAGTGGGAGGGAGGGGACATATGTATACCTATGGCTGATTTATGTTGATATATGGCAGAAACCAACACAACATTATAAAGCAATTATCCTCCAGTTAAAATAAATATTTTTTATAAAACAGATTAGTATTGTCTCATGCTTTGGGTTTTACCTTAGCTAGGGAAGATTAGACTAAGATTTTATACATTAAAATAGATTCTTTTTTGATATTTTTGTTTAATATAATTAATCTCTTCACCCAACCTACTATACCTTGCCATTATTTTATGAGGCTTAACTTTCTTTGTTAATGGTTTTCAATTTTATTATGTGTGTATATTTTGTGATTTGGTACTTTAAGTCACATTGGGGAAAGGTAGTGTATAAATATACAACAATGTATGATGGTATACATATATAGAAAACATATCTTTAGAAATGAAAGGACCTTAGCAATAACTGAATGTTTTCAAACATAATTCTCTCATGCATAGAGGAACAATTCCTGAAAATGAAATATTGTGCAAAACTTAAAGAAATAAGTTTTGGAAAGTAATAAAAGACAAACTCATCTGGTTGACAGGAAAGGGGAGAATAGCCCCCAACCCTCAGCTTGCTAGCCACCACTTTCACTGCAGTGGGAGCTCTGAAATCACTCCATGGAACTTCTAGTTCCCACGATATATATCGATATATATCTGAAAAGTACCAATCAAATCCAGTTGCCGCCTTTTATAAATATGGAAACTGTTGTTGTTTATCTAAAAACACAGAGGTGGTGGTAAGGTCCACATCAGTTCTCAGGTTCCGTGAATGCCAGATGTTTATATTTGTAACAACAGACAGTTTAATCCCAATATGAGCTTTACATTAAAACTGTGGTATTTGAAAAGGATTGAATAACTTTTAATTTTGTTAAAAATTAAAGAGAGTCTAAGGTTTTCGTAACAAGACAGCAATCATTATTTTCTTTTTTGCTCCTCCTAGGCCCTCCCGGGGGAAGAGAGACAATCTCTTCATTTCAGGTTTGCTTTCAATTGATTCTGCGCCTTGCCCATTTCCTATGTGAAACTAACAGATGTAAATTTTTTTACCTTCTTGAGTAAAAATCATGTGGCTCTGCATTTTTTTGTGTATTAAATAAGCAGAGTTAAGATAAAGATTCTGTGGAATCTTAATGACAACTTATTTTTCTTTCTTGGACATTTCAAAATGTTGAGCTGACTCTGATTTTTCACATAATATATATCAAACTCTTTTGTCTGCTAGTAAATCTGTACATGTCCTTGTGTTCCCACTATCAATAAACTGAGGACTGAAAGAACTCGAGAGCATGGTTTATTTCACAGATGCCTCCAGACAAAAACTAAGAAAGTAGAATGTAATTGTATGATGTACAAAGATTTCAGACAAACTTTATCTTGTAAAGTTTTAAAAAGCCATATTTGAAAAATGAAGTTTAAAGTCATTATTCTTCACATTCAACTTCAGATGAAACAGAAAAGTTTAAAACAAATTTTGATCAGCTAATAGTAGACTTAATATTTTGGTTTCTAGGAGAAATGCTTCCAAAGCTATCATTTATTGTTTGCTTTCATCCTTAAAATATATAGGCTTCCTTTGTCCACTAGAATATATATGTGATTTCATTTATAGAAATATTTATTTAATAAAAACCATTTCAACATAAATGATTTCAAGGATCATAAGAAGGAAATAGCACTCTCTAGTGATGAAACCCTGAAACACCAAAGTCATGAGGCAGACTGCCTTCCAGTTACTAGACTGACTCATCCAGGTAGAGAAAGAAAGAAGAGTAAGTTCTGAAGTCTAGGTATTAGCAAAGAAACCTCATGAAGACTACATACATCTGGATGTCCTGGAAAACATAGGATACCTGGGGCATGAAGGAGAGTGGTGGGAAGAGAAGCAAACTGTTGCCAAAAAGATATTAGATCAAAGAATGGCAGATCCCCTTTCATGAGTGAGGGAAAAAACCTGGCACTAATTAAACTAGTGCCTGGATAAAGTCCCAGGGACTTTTCTGAACCAGAATTAAGCACTGGATCCAAAAGCAACATGGGAGATCAAGAGGGATAAAGAGCCAACTGTATCCAGACAGTTTCAGGGTGTAAACAATGAACAAAGCTCTACAGCCAAGGAATCAATTTAATGGATGCTGGTCTCCTAGTGGGCGAAGGGGATGAAAAGAAATCAAGTGCCCAAGGTAAACACTGAAGGCTTATTTGGACAAGTGAACATTCTGTCCAAGCTCCACCCTTTGATAATTCAATCATGATTTGATAAGCTCCTGAAGTCTGACCCTGGTCCAAGCCTCCATTCTGGAGTTCTCAATACAGATCTCAGCCTCAATTTTAATCTCTTCATTTCCATTCTAATGAAGAAATATTTTTATAAAGGTTACCAATTTATAAGTCAAATTATATTTATATTATCCAAATAATTCAATTAGAAGAATAAATCCCATACCCCCCCAAGCAGCCTTGATATAGAACAAATCCTTCAAGGATGAGACAAAATAGGATTGAAAAATAATAATCTGAATCAGCAAAACAATGAATGAGTTCATGAAAAAGATCTATATGAATCCTTTGTCAATAGAAGCATGATGCTGAGACTGTGCAGGGAGAGGCTTTTCTAAGTTATTAAAGATTACAAAATACTTTTAAAAATGCAAAGTCCTTTATAAATACTAGATCCCATTTGAGTTACTATTCTGGCAGTAAAATGGAGGATAGTAATAATTGTAATTTGAATTTATGGAGGGCCTATCATCTCAGACACTTGTGCTTTTGAAAGTCAGTTCATTAATCCTCAGGACTATCTTAGCAGAAAAAGTAGCCAGAGTACAAGCTCCTTTTGCAGATAAGAAATTGAGACACAGACAGATTATGTGCTTTATACAACACACGCACAAAGAAGCTGGAAGTAGAAGAGAAAGTAGTTAATTACAAAGGTGGAAATGTGGTTCACAGATAAACAGTTGGTAGATTTGACTTTCTCCTGCTTAGGCACATTAAAATAAATAAACAAATAAAAGCACCATCCCAGCCAAAGCTATCAGGGCAAAGGGGATTTACATATATAAGGGACTTGAGAGTATATGGCAGAGAATGTGGCAGCAGCTCAACCCAGGACATACCACTGAAGTTTAGGTAAAGGGCTTGGCCTGCCTTGCCCTGCACAATGGACACTCTGGCACCCTCTTGACCTGTGGTCTAGCACTATCCTCCCCACCACACCCTCCAACAACGTGAAGATCACTGCATAAACATGAAGAAATAATCACTCAAACCATGCTCTAAAATAAGGATTAGAATGAGGGGATAAGAATCCACTTGCAATACTTATCACCTGGTTTTAATAAAAAATAGATTTTATTTCAAAATAATTTTGTTTATATTGAAATGCTTAGATTTTAAAGTGAATAAAATTAATGTTCTATAAAATTAATCAATACGAAATTTGTGAATTAAATGTATTTTCATAAAAGAAAAAAGTCTTTTGAACAGTTTTAAAGCAACTGTGAGTTAACTACTGCTGTTGTTGTTTACTCCCTAAGTCATGTCCAACTCCTTTGCAACTCTTGCCAAGTTCCCCTGTCCATGGAATTTCCCAGGCAAGAAAACTGGAGTGGGTTGCCATTTTCTTCTTCAGGGGATCTTCCTGACTCAGGGATTGAAACTATATCTCCAGCATTGCATGTGAATTCTTTACCACTGGGGAAGCCACTTGGGAAGAAACCCAAGTAAACTATGCACATATGTGCTCAGTCATGTCTGATTCTCTGGGACCCATGAACTGTAGCCCACCAGGCTCATCGCTTCATGGAATTTTCCAGGCAATAATACCAGAGTGGGTTGCCATTTCCTACTCCAGAGGATCTTCCTGGACCAGCAATCAAACCTGCAGCTCTTGCACCTCCTGCATTGGCAGGGAGATTCTTTACCACTTGCACCACTTGGAAATCCACATTGTTCTACAATTATTAGCAAGATAGAGAATAAAGAAAAACAAGTGGCTATATCATTCTATATGCATACTCACACACACACTCATTAGAAGATTACTAGAAACAGAGAGCTACAATTAAACATAAAAATGTCTCTCTCAGAAACAACCACTACTAAGTTATATTTCAAAATGATAAGAATAAATATGGAAGAAAAGCATGACACCCACGAAAGAAAACAGGTCACTGAGAGACTTCCGGTATCAACATTCTCAACCAACTTACTGATCATAACAACAAATCCTCAAAGAGAAAGCAAATTGCTATCAAACCTCAACAAGCAAGAGAGCATAGTTTAAGAACAGGGAATTTCAACTTCAGTAAACAGCCAAACTCAATTCAAGGCATGAGAGATCAAGCAATGTAATTAGATAAAAGGGGAGGCAAAGCAATGCTCTCAACCATCAGTACCTCATTCACTCTTTGCTTCAATCAAGAGAAATATCCTCATAGTTAGGCTCCCAAGATATCTCATGCCACCCAAGGCTGGAAACATGAGGGTTAGATATCTAATATTGGAAGTTTATAAAAGCCAGGCAATATTTTCATGACTATCCATGCTTCTAGGCAGAATGGATACTCAGTGAGAACACCGGGTACTATATGGTGACCAGCAACCATTCTGATAAGTCAGCATCCGTGCCATAGCCATTACTGAGTGTTTTTCATATTACTCAGTACCCAAGAAAGTGTCACCCTAAACCAACCCAGATAGTTGTTCATCTTTCTTTTTTAAAGTTTTCTAATAACTGGGTATTATTTGGCAGGATAAATTTCTGTTTTTATGTTTCTTTATTTAAAGGCATATATTGTAAAAGGAAAGAAGTGACACTATATCATCTGAATTTAAGAGTCAAATATAAAGATGACCTTAACTGGTGCTGGTCGGGCTTCCCTTTTGACTCAGCTGATAAAGAATCTGCCTGCAATATGGGAGACCTGGGTTCAATCCCTGGGTTAGGAAGATTCCCCTGGAGAAGGGAAAGACTACCCACTGCAGTATTCTGGCCTGGAGAATTCCATGGACTGTATAGTCCATGGGATGGCAAAGAGCTGGACACAACAGGTTAGACTCAGAGGAAGGGGTACGTAGTCTGTAGCAATAACAACAGAGAGGGATGAAAGGAATAGCTGGGATCAGGAGATAGAAGAGTAGGAGATATGTGAGATACAATGTGATACAATGTGAGCCACATTGTATCATGAAATGTTTATGAAATGGACTCAAGGCTGAACCATCTGGGTTCATATTTCCTCCAATAAAACAGTTACATGCTCACACCATTAGATGTTTAGTGTGAAGCAACAGTTTTAAATCTATTTTTTAATATAAATTTATTTATTTTAATTGGAGGTTAATTACTTTACAATTATGAGTTTTTGTATATTTATTTTGTAAAAACAATAGAAAGTAAACCTGGTCTTAAAACAATCTATGCATAACCAAGTCACTGAGTAAGTTTCTTAGAGAACCAGACAAAAGTAAAGGGGAAATATTAGTTAAGTGTAGTTATTTAGTACTTTACTATTGCTGCTAATGGAGAAGGAAATGGCAACCCACTCCAGTACTCTTGCCTGGAGAATCCCATGGACAGAGGAGCCTGGTGGACTACAGTCCATGGGGTCACAAGGAGTCAAACACAACTGAACGTCGAACATGACTGAACGGCTAACACAACACAACATTGCTACTGAAATATTCCCCATTCATTAAAAGTCTTTTAGTTGAATCTACATCTATATGAATAAATTTTATAGATTGTAAAACAGGCTGTATTAGAAACTAGAAATGCCAGCAAATTTGGAAAACTCAGCAGTGGCTACAGGACTCGAAAAGGCCAGTTTTCATTCCAATCCCTAAGAAAGGCAATGCCAAAGAATCCTACAACTACTGCACAATTACACTCATCTCACACGCTAGCAAAGTATTGCTCAAAATTCTCCAAGCCAGGCTACAACAATACATGAACTGTGATCTTCCAGATGTTCAAGCTGGATTTAGAAAAGGCAGAGAAAACAGAGATCAAATTGCCAACATCTGTTGGATCATTGAAAAAGCAAGAGTTCCATAAAAACATCTACTTCTGCTTTATTGACTATGCCAAAGCCTTTGACTGTGTGGATCACAATAAACTGTGGAAAATTCTTAAAGTAATGGGAATACCAGACTGCCTGATGTGCCTCCTGAGAAATCTGTATGCAGGTCAGGAAGCAACAGTTAGAACTGTGCATGGAACAACAGACTGGTTCCAAATCAAGAAGGGCATACATCAAGGCTGTATATTGTCACCCTGCTTATTTAACTTCTATGCAGAGTACATCATGAGAAATGCTGGGCTGGATGAAGCACAAGCTGGAATCAAGATTGCCGGGAGAAATATCAATAACCTCAGATATGCAGATGACACCACCCTTATGGCAGAAAGTAAAGAAGAACTAAAAAGTCTCTTGATGAAAGTGAAAGAGGAGAGTGAAAAAGTTGGCTTAAAACTCAACATTTAGAAAATGAAGATCATGGCATCCGACCCCTTCACTTCATGGCAAAGAGATGGGGAAAACAATGGAAACAGTAAGCAACTTTATTTTATTGGGCTCCAAAATCACTGCAGATGGTGACCAAAGTCATGAAATTAAAGGATGCTTGCTCCTTGGAAGGAAAGCTATGACCAACCTAGGCAGCATATTCAAAAGCAGAGACATTACTTTGCCAACAAAGTTCCATCTAGTCAAGGCTATGGTTTTTCCAGTAGTCACTTATGGATGTGAGATTTGGACTACAAAGAAAACTGAGTGCAGAAGAATTGATGCTTTTGAACTGTAGTGTTGGAGAAGACTCTTGAGAGTCCCTTGGACTGCAAGGAGATCCAACCAGTCCATCCTTAAGAAAATCAGTCCTGAATACTCATTGGAAGGACTGATGCTAAAGCTGAAACTCCAGTACTTTGGCCACCTGATGCGAAGAACTGACTCATTGGAAAAGACCCTGATGCTGGGAAAGATGAAGGCAGGAGGAGAAAGGGATAACAGAGGATGAGGTGGCTGGATGACATCACTGACTCAGTGGACACAAGTTTGAGTAAACTTTGGGAGTTGGTGATGGACAGGGTCTGTTGCAGTCCATGGGTTTGCAGAGTCTGGCACGACTGAGCGACTTAACTGAACTGAACTGACTGAGAAACTAGAAACAAGACTTGTTCCTCACCAATCCAGTGACATTGAGATGAGCAAATCTTCCTTCCTTTAGGGATTTCTAGATTTTAGGATATCCCCCACTGCATTCTAAAAGTAGAGTGAAACTGATTTTTTTATCTTCTTGCCTTGAGGGTCAACCAGTGTGGTTTAGAGGAAAGATCAGGGGACCTGGAATCGAAGAACTTCAAGATTCTAAACCTCTTTGATTCTAGATTTTCATATTTATTAAGTGGGAACAATAACTATAACTTCTCCCCTATGTTTTGTGAGAATTAAACGGTTTAATGTCTGTGATAGGGACCGAAAATTCTGTGATTTGGGGAATATTCTATATCTGCTTTGTCAAATCACATAATCAATAGTTACTTGTAGCTACCGAACATTTGAAATAAGGTTAATGCAAACGAGAAACTAAATTTTTCATTTTTGCTAATTTTAAGTAACCTAAATTTTAATTAGTTTAATTAATTTAAATTTTAAAAGACACATTACCATATTGAATTCATTTCAGTTCATTTCAGTCGCTCAGTTGTGTCCGACTGTTCATGACCCCATGAATTGCAGCACGCCAGGCCTCCCTGTTCATCACCAACTCCCGGAATTCACCCAAACCCATGTCCATCGAGTCGGTGATGCCATCCAGCCATCTCATCCTCTGTCATCCCCTTCTCCTCCTGCCCCCAATCCTTCCTGGCATCAGGGTCTTTTCCAATGAGTCAACTCTTCACATGAGGTGGCCAAAGTATTGGAGTTTCAGCTTCAACATCAGTCCTTCCAATGAACACCCAGGACCAATCTCCTTTAGGATGGACTGGTTGGATCTCCTTGCAGTACAAGGGACTCTCAAGAATCTTCTAGAAATATTCTCTATACTCTGTCTACAGTGGTTTTAGTTTCAGTTATTCTTATTGCAAGTTAAATACTCTGTTCTGGAAATTCATAGATATATTGTCTTTGTTTAAGAATGAGAGTTTTCCTTACATATAGGCAAAGATATATATGTGGCCATTTGAAACAATTTGTGAGATGAATC
>SJYV01018792.1:2863814-2889048 GCA_006410875.1 Neotragus pygmaeus | reverse complement strand
GCACAAGCTGGAATCAAGATTGCCGGGAGAAATATCAATAACCTCAGATATGCAGATGACACCACCCTTATGGCAGAAAGTAAAGAAGAACTAAAAAGTCTCTTGATGAAAGTGAAAGAGGAGAGTGAAAAAGTTGGCTTAAAACTCAACATTTAGAAAATGAAGATCATGGCATCCGACCCCTTCACTTCATGGCAAAGAGATGGGGAAAACAATGGAAACAGTAAGCAACTTTATTTTATTGGGCTCCAAAATCACTGCAGATGGTGACCAAAGTCATGAAATTAAAGGATGCTTGCTCCTTGGAAGGAAAGCTATGACCAACCTAGGCAGCATATTCAAAAGCAGAGACATTACTTTGCCAACAAAGTTCCATCTAGTCAAGGCTATGGTTTTTCCAGTAGTCACTTATGGATGTGAGATTTGGACTACAAAGAAAACTGAGTGCAGAAGAATTGATGCTTTTGAACTGTAGTGTTGGAGAAGACTCTTGAGAGTCCCTTGGACTGCAAGGAGATCCAACCAGTCCATCCTTAAGAAAATCAGTCCTGAATACTCATTGGAAGGACTGATGCTAAAGCTGAAACTCCAGTACTTTGGCCACCTGATGCGAAGAACTGACTCATTGGAAAAGACCCTGATGCTGGGAAAGATGAAGGCAGGAGGAGAAAGGGATAACAGAGGATGAGGTGGCTGGATGACATCACTGACTCAGTGGACACAAGTTTGAGTAAACTTTGGGAGTTGGTGATGGACAGGGTCTGTTGCAGTCCATGGGTTTGCAGAGTCTGGCACGACTGAGCGACTTAACTGAACTGAACTGACTGAGAAACTAGAAACAAGACTTGTTCCTCACCAATCCAGTGACATTGAGATGAGCAAATCTTCCTTCCTTTAGGGATTTCTAGATTTTAGGATATCCCCCACTGCATTCTAAAAGTAGAGTGAAACTGATTTTTTTATCTTCTTGCCTTGAGGGTCAACCAGTGTGGTTTAGAGGAAAGATCAGGGGACCTGGAATCGAAGAACTTCAAGATTCTAAACCTCTTTGATTCTAGATTTTCATATTTATTAAGTGGGAACAATAACTATAACTTCTCCCCTATGTTTTGTGAGAATTAAACGGTTTAATGTCTGTGATAGGGACCGAAAATTCTGTGATTTGGGGAATATTCTATATCTGCTTTGTCAAATCACATAATCAATAGTTACTTGTAGCTACCGAACATTTGAAATAAGGTTAATGCAAACGAGAAACTAAATTTTTCATTTTTGCTAATTTTAAGTAACCTAAATTTTAATTAGTTTAATTAATTTAAATTTTAAAAGACACATTACCATATTGAATTCATTTCAGTTCATTTCAGTCGCTCAGTTGTGTCCGACTGTTCATGACCCCATGAATTGCAGCACGCCAGGCCTCCCTGTTCATCACCAACTCCCGGAATTCACCCAAACCCATGTCCATCGAGTCGGTGATGCCATCCAGCCATCTCATCCTCTGTCATCCCCTTCTCCTCCTGCCCCCAATCCTTCCTGGCATCAGGGTCTTTTCCAATGAGTCAACTCTTCACATGAGGTGGCCAAAGTATTGGAGTTTCAGCTTCAACATCAGTCCTTCCAATGAACACCCAGGACCAATCTCCTTTAGGATGGACTGGTTGGATCTCCTTGCAGTACAAGGGACTCTCAAGAATCTTCTAGAAATATTCTCTATACTCTGTCTACAGTGGTTTTAGTTTCAGTTATTCTTATTGCAAGTTAAATACTCTGTTCTGGAAATTCATAGATATATTGTCTTTGTTTAAGAATGAGAGTTTTCCTTACATATAGGCAAAGATATATATGTGGCCATTTGAAACAATTTGTGAGATGAATCAGAAAGTAATTGTATTTTTGTCCACCACTTTCCTCTTAAAAATGTATTCACTGGGGGAAGTTTTTCCCAATACCACTGATGAAAATTCCCCAGTTGGCCCCATGTATCTTTTGGTTACTCTGTGGTTATTTAAAGTTGCAAAATACAGTTTTGATTCATGAATTAGAATGCCCCATCCAATATTTCCATCAGCATACCAACATTTTGGTGGAAGACCAATCTCCCTGCTCTCATGCCCTACAAGTCTACAGGCTTCAGGGGAGGGAGTGCTGTGCACACCTTCTCTTTTTCTACCTCACTTCCTCTGTCACCCAACTTGCAAGCTCCCGTTACTGTAGCCTCCAAAATTGGAGAATAGGGAAGAAAAAGGAGAAATGAAACAGAACATTTTTACTCTATTAGTGTGATTGAAAATTGGCTTTGGCTCTGCAGTGTTTATTACTGACACTGTGTATGGGGGTGAGTGTGTGCACATGAACATGAGTGAGCTTTGGGGAATCCTCAGAAGCTTATGACTGTATCACCTGTGAACTGGCAATGCATCTAATTCTTCTGTTAGTGATGTCCCCCTCAGCTCTGGTTTTCTAGAGGAAAACACATTAAGTTTTCCAGGAGTATATAGCAAAGTCACTTCCTCTAAGTTTGAGATAAAAAAGACCATCCCTCACTTCTACCTCTCCACACTGGGTTAGCGCTTCAAAAATCATTCTTATAAAATCCTCTGTGTTTTATTCTCCCTTTATTTTTCCTTACAACCTGGAGGTGGGTGAGGAGTCAATACTTGTGAAGATATTCCCAACTTGGAATTTTAGTTAAAAACAGTTATCTTAGAATCTTAGCCAAAATTTCCAATTTAACCTCCTTGACCACTCTTGCTCTATTAATTGTAGCCCAAATCTAGAAATTACATAAAAATCAACAATATGAGACCAATAAAAGTCTTCAGCATATCCATAGCCATTGTGAGAAAAAATAATGTGGTCTTCTCATATGCAATGATATGGGTCAATCACTGAAATATATTAAGTAAAAAAAGGAAAGGCATTAGACATTCCATATGTTTACAGTGTTTCTTACTGGAAAGAGTTGGAAAAAACTGAAAGCTGCCATGTCGTACTTGTGAAGAGAGAAGTCGCAGATGAAAAACCTGAAACCTGGAGTTTCAGCTTACTTCACGTTCTGTATGCTAACATATCATTTGCATTTTCTTATTGTGGCAAGAATTACTTTACATTTTTTCTTTAATATCTTTGTAAGGCCTCTATTCATTGCTTAATTTTTTAAAGTTTTTCTATTTGGCACAAAGTCTCCAACATCTTTTTTCAGCCCTGACATTCTGACAGTTGTGTCTACATCCAAGTGAAATGCCCTTTCCAAATAACTGACCAAGTCATTTATAAATAAGATTTAGAAACTTGAATGAAACACCATGGACTGAATAAATGAGTCTATATTTTTCCATAAATAGGTGAGCTATCATATACTTTTTTTTGTTGTTTTTGCACATGATAATACAGAAAAATAGGCTGGATTACAGGCAGAACATAAAAATACATCCATACTGTATGCTTGCAATCTACATACTTGCAATACTGAGGAATTAACCTTTACAACTAGAAAACAATGTTCAATTATTGATATTCAAAAACAAGTAATGTTTTTATTGAATTTTCAGTTTATTAAAACCATCCAAAAAGAGAATGGTTTAGTAATCAGAGATTGTTCACTTTGCTTGAGACTTGCTATTTTTCAAGTAGCAAAGGATAAAGGGCTTCTCCTAGCACTCTAGTTTGATTGAGAATTATATTTCTGTATTGGTATTGAGGAGAAAGTTTCAGAAAATTAAAAAGTTTGATATATGAAATGATATGTCAGTTAAAAAATTTATTTTCTTTTGAACATTAAAAAATTGGAAGGGAAACACACCTAAAGTTTTACTCTGGTAAATTTTCATTAGGTCAAAACTGGCTACTTTCTAGTATCTCCAACCCTAGTCCCCATCTTCTCACCACACAGTCTAGCCTCTGTTAGGCTTTCCTATGCTTTGCAACTCCCATCTTATTTCTTACATAGCATTATCAACTGTATACACATGCTTATCACTCCCTCAATCTTTGTACCCCCAGGACTAAGTAAAGCTCAGGTGGAATTAATGTTTGTGTGCTCAGTTGCTTCAGTCATGTCCAACTCTGTATGATGCTATAGACTGTCACCTGCTAGGCTCCTCTGTCCATGGGATTCTTCAGGCAAAAGTATTGGAGTGGTTGCCATGCCCTCCTCCAGGGGATCTTCCTGACCCAGGATAGAACCCTGTCCCTTATGTCTCCTGCATTGGCGGGCGGGGTTTTACCACTATAGCCACCTGGGAAGCCTGCTGAATTAATGTTTACTGAATAAATAAATGAATAATGCCAGTCACCCCACGTGACTCACACTGATTCCTCACTGCCTTCAGAATAAAGTGCACAATTCTTAGGCTGATATTTGAAAATGCTTCATAATTATAGGCAATCTATCTTTCCAATCTTTCTTCCTTCATCTTTTGACCCCAATTCCCCAAATACTATATCACCAACCACACTTACCTATGGGGAGAGATTGGGGTCTTTTTTGTTCACTGCTGTGTCCCACAGTTTAGGTCAGTGCCTCACACACAACAGATGTTCAGAAATTATTTGTTGAGTCAATGGCTGGATAAATTAACTTTACCAAATATATTTTGTACTTTGCATTTCCTTATATTTTATAAGTAGCTACTCTCTTTGTTTTTGCCTCTTTAACTTCCTTTCTCTAATTTCCAAGGCTCAGTAAAGTTTGATCATTTATGAGAATCATTTCCAGATTTTCTAGGCAAAATTAAATTCTCTCCATACAAATATAGACTTATTTGACACTTCTCATCACTTCATTATGCTCTTTTTATCTTATTAAATAGCAGCTAGATTTTAAAGTTTTGGAAGTTTAGGACTATGATACTTTGATGTCTCTTTCCAGTTTGTTCCCACCTACCTTTTATCATTTGTCTTAGCTGGAATAGTCTGAGTAGATACAAATTCCACAGCCTCTTACTCCTGACATGGTATTTCTGTGAATCAGTTTCTTTATCTCTAAAACTGGCAGAACATCTTTATCTTAACCCTCAAATTAATTAAGTCATATATTTTACTTAAGGGACCTAATACAGTATTTGGTACATGGTATTGTTATTATTATTAATACAAAAGTGAAAAGGCTGGCTTAAAACTCAACATGCAAAAAACAAAGATGATGACATCTGGTCACATCTTCATTGCAAATAGATGGGGGAAAAATGGAAACAGTGGCAGTTAATTTTCTTGGGCTCGAAAATCACTGTGAACAGTGACTGCAGCCATGAAATTAAGACTTGCTTCTTGGAAGGAAAGTTATGACAAACCTAGACAGAGTATTAAAAAGCAGATACATCATTTGGCCAACAAAGGTCCAATAGTCATATATGGATGTGAGAGGTGGACCATAAAAAAGGCTGAGCACCAAAAAACTGATGCTTTCAAATTGTGGTGCTGGAGAAGACTCTTGAGAGTCCCTTGGACAGCAAGGAGATCGAANTTGGCCAACAAAGGTCCAATAGTCATATATGGATGTGAGAGGTGGACCATAAAAAAGGCTGAGCACCAAAAAACTGATGCTTTCAAATTGTGGTGCTGGAGAAGACTCTTGAGAGTCCCTTGGACAGCAAGGAGATCGAACCAGTCAATCCTAAAGGAACTCAACCCCGAGTATTCATTGGAAGGACTGATGCTGAAGCTGAAACTTCAATACTTTGCCCACCTGTTTCAAAGAACTGACTCACTGGAAAAGACCCTGATGCTGGTAAAGATTGAGGGCATAAGGAAAAGGGGGTGGCAGAGGAAGAGATGGTTAGATAGCATCACTGATTCAATGGACATGAATTTGAGCAGATTGTGGGAGATAGTGAAGGCCAGGGAAGCCCGCTGTGCATGGAATAACAAAGAGTCGGGCACGACTTAGTGACTGAGTAACAACAATGTCTACTAAATAGAAAATTCAGTTGCTCTCTCACACCATAGGTTGAGAAACAAGGAAGTTGATTTAAGATCCAATTTTGCACTATATTTTAGAGATTACAATGCTATAAACATATCTGGGTCTCCAAGATGCCACAAGTATCTGGTTTTCAGTTACATCTGGAGAGATTATTTATTTAGAGCATTTAAGATAAATAAGTGTCTTGAGATTAGGAAGAAACAGGAATTCTCCTTCATTGTGTATAAACAAAATATGGGATAAATATCTTAGAAGGCAATTCATCAGTATCTCATAAATTTGAAGATATACATGACTATGGTTCAGCAAATCTATGAAATATTCACTAAAATAAATCTTACATTTGTATAAAACTGGCATGTATAAGAATATTATTTATAATTCTACTTATGATAGCAAAATACCATGCTGCTATGAAAACTAATAAGTTGTGCTACAAAAATCAGTACGATTATCCTCAAAAGTACAAGGTTAAAAGAACAGAACAAGTTGCAGTTGAACACTGTATACTCCAGGGTTTATATAAAATCTTTCAACTTTAAAACAAGAGTATATAATATTTATGGATAAGTTCAATGGCAGTAGAAATAGTAAAATATAAAAATAAAGGTAGACAAAAGAATAAAAGCATACAATAGAGAGAAAATCTACAAAGACTGAAAAGCAGTGACTGCTGAAGTAGCAAAGGGAGAAACAGAACCAGGTAGAGCACTTGAATTTTTTAATTTCTAATTTTTTTGCTAGGCTGGAAGGTGAGTGTGCAAGGCTTTATGAATTCTATCTTTAAATGGAAATCTACTATGTATTGCATCTTTTAGTAAAACTTCCAAATTAAATGCTCTTCCCAGTGGAAAGAGAAGACACAAAAACTCCCCTCTACCATTCCTGGAAAGTAAACCTAGTGGTCAGTCTCCTGGTTAGAGATGATGTTTCTGTTTTTTACCAGGAAGGCTCCTACAAAGAAGCATCATCGCTGAGCAAGGTGGTGACTATAGTAATCAAGAGAGAAACCCTAGGACAAAATAAAGTTGTGGAAGCAGTCAATCCAGTCTTCTTTCCCCTCTCCATCTCTACATGCCTGGAGAGTCTCTCTTCAGCATGCCTTTATGAGTGAGGCAGGAGGAAGAACAGAACTAAGTTTCATTTTACTGAGAGAGGTGCTTGCTTGCTGTCTCTATTTTTCTGGCCAGTTCTGATGGCTCTCCAGAATTCCAATTCCACGTGATTAACAACGCAGTTTCCCTTTCCACTGAAAGATCAGCTCAGCTCCGATTTCAAATTGCCTGAAGCACATTTCCCCACAAGAACCAGCTCCCCTCTCTTTTGCCTCAGTATTACTGTTATTCTCTCAGGCCCAAGCTTAAAAACTCAAAAGCATTTTGACTGTTATCATTTATTACTATTATTAAAGTATTATTGTTGTTGTTTTGCTATTGAGTTCCCATCCCCCTCTTCCATTTTCATTCCCAACACCTGTTATTTATTCCAGACACTATGAACTCCCCTTCCTCTGAGATTCTGGGTATGTGTTTCTTCCATTTTCAGGGAAGTCATTCCACTTTGTTTTTGACCAACTCACATTCAAGTTTTCAAATTTATTTTTTTCTGCCCTCCAATTATTACAGTTCAAGCAAAGATTTATGGAAACTTCTGTAATCTCATGATCCTGAGCACCATATATGCTAAGCAGTAGGAATGAACCAACAGTGAGGCCAGGAATGACTTAAGTGACATGAATTAGCACTTTCTGCCTTTAACTATTTATAAGTACATACCTCCTCTAGTAGAATAGGATCCCCTCAAGGGCTATGCCTCAGTCACTCTAACCCCAAAGCCCACCCCAGGGGGAGGACATTGTAGGACTGTGAGAAGTAATTGTCAAGTGAATAAATGGCATGTCCTAGAGAGAGTAGACTATAGATGACATTCAACAGCAAAAGTCATGCCCTTTTAGATAGTATACTATATTTATCAACTGATTCTGCAGCTTTCCTTCTCCTTTGTTTTCACTTTAACCCTACCCTGGACTTCTTGACATAGTTCTTGAGAGAGTTTACATTTAAATGATATATCCCATGCAAAACTTTACACATTTGTCACTAATACCAGTTACTATCACCTTCTGCTGCTGCTAAGTCGCTTCAGTTGTGTCCGATTCTGTGCGACCCCATAGACGGCAGCCCACCAAGCTCCCCCGTCCCTCAGATTCTCCAGGCAAGAACACTGGAGTGGGTTGCCATTTCCTTCTCCAATGCATGAAAGTGAAAAGTGAAAGTGAAGTCTCTCAGTCGTGTCCAACTGGTAGCAACCCCTTGGACTGCAGCCTACCAGGCTCCTTCACCCATGGGATTTTCCAAGGCAAGAGTACTGGAGTGGGTTGCCATTGCCTTCTCAATTATCACTAAATACCATAGAAGACACATAGTTTTAATAGACAGCTAGGCATTGTTGTAGTCTTTCAAGAGAAGATTTTCCAAAAATTCAATAATGACATAATTTCATTGTATGTTATTAAATTTAAAATCAACTTAATTTCAAATTGTCTTTTGTCCTCCAAATTAGCTAATACATTTTAAGACAGGATGGTGTTTAACAAATCCTGTCTTAATAGTCTTTATCATTTCTAAGACAGACATATAAAATTATCTGTTTAAAAATTAGCTCCAGGGAAGGTGAGAACACCAAAATAAATAAAACATTTAAACTGTTTCTAAAGTTTTCAAGTAAGTTGTAACCAAACTATGACTTCATAATTCCTGTATTCTGTACAGTAATGATGAAATCTCACTATTAAGAATTAATCACATAATTAAGTTATGGAGGATATACAAGGATTCCACAAAAATAGGGATGACTTTAAGAATACAGCAAAATTGCATTACCCTCTCTGCTAATTATTATTATGTAAAAACCAGAGATTAACACAGGTGATCCAATATCAACCCTAAAATTAGACCCACTGAAAATGGATTTAGACATGTTTTAAGGAGTCAGAGATACTTTCATAAATAAAAGGCACCAGAATTTTCACTACCCCTTGATCTGGTTTTTTTTAATTGTGGTAAAAACACATGATGTAAAATTTACCATCCTAACCATTTGTAAGTGTAGAGCACGGTACTGTTACGTATATTTACATTATTGTGCAATCAATCTTAGAACATTTTCAAATTGCAAAACTGAAACTCGTTACCTACTAAATATTTCCTATTTCACCCTCTCCCTAACCCCTGGCAACCACAATTCTACTTTCTGTTTCTATGAATTTGACTACTCTTAATACCTCATATAAGTGGAGTCCTACAATAAATTATCCCTTTAATCTGTTTTTAAAGCTAAATTGAAACTTCATTATGAAGAAAGTCCGCCCTCCAGTAGCTATTGTCTAGGCATCTATTCAGCATAATGCACAACACTCATTTATACTATTAATCCAGTGAGGTAGGTTTTATACCCACCTTACAAGCGTGGAAATGGGGGCTCCACAAGGTGAAATATTGTGCCAAAGTTCACACATCTAATAAGAAGTAAGGCCACTGAATCTAACTTTATCTGACTTTAACATCCACAGTCTTTTCAACACAGCTGTTGCCTTTTGAAATATTTAAAAGTTTCAAAGGATTTCAACCATCCACACATTTGAAGTAAGTCAAAGTGGAGTTCTATTGTTGTTGTTGTTGTTTATACCTGACTTTGAATGTAGCACGTCTTACTGTTCTTTTCATAAATTATTTCATCCTATGCCATGTCTCAGGTATTTATTTTATGTGTTAAAATTTATTCTAAACCATGTCCCACAAACCCGCAGAGTGTCAATTACCTTCTCTTTTTCTTTCCCAAGGAGGCCTTAGGAAGGAAGAAATATTTACTTTATTCAATTGTTCTGGAAATGACACAATTTTCTATTTGCACCATACATCAATAGTGAAAAGAATTAATTTTTAAAAACAGCACTTACAATTGCAGAAATGAACCCCAGTCTCTTCAGTTCAGGAACATTATTTGGTAGAGTGAATGGAAGTCTTTCTACTCCAAACCAAGGACTCCTTACAAACGTGCCTTGCTCTGTATGTGGCGCCTGAACTCTTACTTACTGAGCCACCTGGGACTAGGAGTCCCAGGTATGACTCCAGGCTGAAACCGGAAACCCTAAAAGGAGAACTACAATACCCACAATTCAAATTTCTCACCTGAAACCAGGAGGAGAGGGTGCAGCTTTGCTCTGGGAAGGTGGGGAAAAAGGCAAAGCAAAAAGTAAACATGTATGTATTGGGTGGGTATATTTAAGAACAATTTGTAAATATGAAATTATTTCTATAAAAGGAAACAAAAAAAGGTTTGATGTTTGCCAACAAGAAGGTGTCCTCACTGTTGGAATGAACTACAAAGACTTTATGCAAACAAATCTTCATTCAGCTGTGCAACCTGCCACACCAGATTCTCTTTCAGTGATTCAGGGCAGAGATGCCTCATTACCTTGTGCAACAGATGAATGAGAACTTCCCAGGTAAATCCTGAAAGCCTCTAGTTAATTCTGCATCAGCATTATGATTGTCACTCACAGGTGCTAAAGGATATAACAGAAACATTTTACCCTTCAATTTCTAAATGCCCTGGATTACTTTAAATGTGATTTTTAAAATGTGAACAAGATGAAACTTGTTGATAATTTTCTATCATTTTCCTTTCCATTCCCTGATTTTGTGTTTTCCTTCTGTGCATTCCAACATTACTTCTAATTGCTCAAAACTCAAAAATAAGAAAACTGGAAGGAAAAACAGAAATTTTAAAACTCGGGTAAAAGTAAAGGTGCAATAATCGTTTCACTTCTTTGCAACACTGGTAAAGTGTTAGAAACAAACAAAACCTAAAAAATGTATTTTCTCCATTTATTCATACAGCATCTGTCTCTAGCCTTTTCTTTCTCATTAGAAACAAACCATACAATGGTTATAGACAAGTCCTGGTCTGAACCCAAAAACCGAATGGAAGGATTCAGCTAAAGTAAGCAGATGGCAGAATGGTGACAAAAGAATTTTTTTTTTTTCCATGTTCTGCACTTTCTCTATCCCTGCCTCCCCACTAAGGAAATGGGTTTCATGTGGCCAAACCTACTTGATCCACCCAGAGCTCTTTTGAAGTTTCCCCTTGGGTCATTCCACAATTCAAACTGAGTCATTCTATTTCCTTTGCCACAGATCTCCCAATCTCCTGACCAGAACTTAACTTGCCCTTATGTCATTTATATTATTTCCAAAACAAACAGCTTTCTGTTTCCCTAAACCCTACAGATTTTGTTCTCCATTCTGTTTCTTCTCTCTGAAATACTATTTTCCCAACTTTAAATATTCAGATCCTTCCTTTCTTTCAAAGCTCAGTGAAACAAAACATTCTTTTCTAAGAAGCCCTTGCCAGTCTGTCCTAATCTGAATTATTTTCTCTTTTAACAAACTTCATATGTTATCTAGCCCTCTCATAACAGGTTTTACACCTTATTTCATTGGTGTGTGTATATATATGTGGTCTTATCTTCCAATGTGAAGGTAAGATCTGATTTTATTCCCACTCACTAACTCAGTGATTTACATGTAAATGTTTCTGATAAAACAACCAATGAATGAAATAACAGATATTTACTCCAAGCTGGATAATACTATCTTTATCTCTCCCAGGAAATATTTGCATTTAAAGAACTCTTTAAATACCTAGGAGGAATACTGATCTCAGAATGCTCCTGTGGTCTAGTCTGGTGCAGCTTCCATGCCCTCTATTTGCAGAATGGTATGGTACTAAGTCCATCAATTTAACGCCTGTCAGTACCTGTAATGAACACTTTACTGGATCAAAACTAATTGTTTCACCAGTTCTGCTCCATGCTGTGCACTTGGCTTGCTAACAGCTTCCCAAAGACTGGCCCTCATTCCCATAACTGCATCTTGGTTGGAGACATGGCCCTGCCACCATCTACAATTTTTGATCAGCTCCAGTGTTTCTGGTTCCCTTCCACTGCAATCTAATCTCATGGTTCTGAAGTGAAAACTCTGCCCTTCAGACTTCTTTAAATACTTCTCAATCACTGATCTCTCCTACCCAAGAAGGGAATTGTTTCGGTAGTTGTTGGTTCCTTACATGTCTACTTCTATAGAATTCTCCCAGTCTTTACACAGTCTGCTGTGTAGTCTAGCTGTCAGCCACTGTGGAGGAAGTGAACCTTTTGGATTCTGCTGACACACAGTGAGATATCTGTGGATCATCAGACACAAAGGCAGGGTAGTGAAGGTGACTGTTGGTCAGGAGAGTCTTCCCAACTGCCCTCTAATATGTCTTAAGGACTTCTAGCCCCTCATCCTGCCTTTGTGCATACAAGCTATCTAAGATTGGGCAGGGAGTTCATCCCCAACACAGTTCAGAGTTGCTTCCTTAAGAATGTCTTTTCTGACCCCATTACCCCATTCTTAACCCATTACATGTTTCTTGTACTGATTTACACAAATGTCTGGCTGAGTTGATATTTTGTTAATGCTAAACCAAGTTGTTTTCATTTCTACCCTGAAATCGTGATCACTTGCAGCCACAAGATTTGTTGCACCTAAAAATTAAGTAGAATATGGATATCTGTTATTTCCTGACAGATAGTATAAAAGTATAGAAAGCCAGCCCTTTCTAGCCCAGTGTGTGGAAAGAAGAAAGCAGAGGGTGAGTGGAACTCTTAAGAGGGCTTCAGTTGAAACAGTGGCTCAGTAGATAAAGAATCACCTGCAATGCAGGAGATGCAGGAGACATACCCTAGGTTTCAACCCCTAGGTTGGGACGATCCCCTGGAGAAGAGCATGACAACCCACTCCAATATTCTTGCCTGGAGAATCCTGTGGACACAGGAACCTGGGCATGCTACAGCCCATGGGGTTCCAGAGAGTTGGACACAACTGAAGTGACTGAGCAGGCAAACACATGCTCCCTAGGTACTGAAAAGTGAAATATATCAGGTGCAGGGCCTCCATGTTCAATCACACAGCTGACACCATTGTATTCTTTGCCCAGCTAGGAGAGCTATTCAGGGACTAACACCATATTCTTCATTGTGAGAACATGATCGTGGGAACATGAAGGTGCCACGTGGGCAAGTGGACATGCAGATACTAGGGGGTTAGGACAAAGAGGCTATATTATGCTTTGTGACCCAAGAAAAATGGTAAGGATCATATCATGGATGTCATGCTTGCACAACACTTCAAAAAGACTTGTTGGTCAAGCACTAGAGTCAAAGCAAACTCCTCTACAGTCGGTGACTAGCCAGGATCCAGACAATATGACATGGCTTCAGATCCCCTTCTTTCCCCATACCATAACGTTATGTCTGTCTTCTTATATACACTTAGGGACCATCTTAAAGAAAACTGAAGACGGAGGAGGAGAAACTGAAAGGCTGAGAGCAAAAAAAGGAGTTATCCGAAAGATTATTTAAGCTAAAAGAGACAGTGATGTATTAAACTGTGAGTTTAAAATCTGCTACACTCCATCCATGCTTTAATGGTGACAACAACATGGAAGCCGAAATGCCAGTGACTCACTGTCCCAGCTAGCCTGGCAGATTAGGGAAAGCACTTAGAGCGGCCAGTCAGACACAGTTATCTGGCACCTGGAATTAGGAACTGGAGACCCAAAGAACCAGAGACAGAGGAGAATCCACTCTTAAGGTGAACAGAGGCAGCTGTGCAAACAATGTACTGTCTTGGATGTGTCTGTCCAAGCCATGGAGTGTAGAACCTAGAACTCTCGGTAATGGTTCTGCAAACTGTTTTCTAGGGCTTAGCAGAAAAAACTTTACTTATTCAATAACAACCGTGGCTGTTGCTTTGTCTTCACAAGCCATGTGCCTGATTCTCTAGCCTTCAGCAATTGTGGGACTAGAATCTGATGCATCCTTCTTCAATTTACATCAGACAAATTAAATTTCTATTGCTTGGAACTAAGAACATTGACTGATACATACATTTAATGTAGTTCTTACCTCACCATAACATATATTACCTCTGCCCACCCAGCTTTATTAAGACTCTGTCTGATCAGGACTGGGTCTTATTTAATCCCTAAATATCCAGAAGCTCCACAGTATCTGGAAATGGTAGATATTCGTTGACCTAACTGAACTGATCTGTAAAATGAGGAAGCCTTGCTTAAAGTTTTTTAAACTTAAAAATTTTCTGACCACATGGAAGCTGTCGATTGCTCATTAATGCACAGGTAGCTTTTTTTCTCCTAATACCACATCTGATAGAGAATTTAGACCTTTCTGCCTCTCTGTATCTGGTAGGGAGCAGAGCTAGGGATGCCTGGCACCCATAGGGGGAAATCAAACACAAAATGTGGTTTGAATATGTCCACATTGTTACTTAATAATTAAAAGGGGATTAGTATCCTTTAATGACATATATTAAATATCACTCATGTTTCACCCCTGTGTTTGGAACAAATATACTAGAAAGAGCGATAGGCAAAAGCCATATACCTCCCCAGCCCAGCCCCACATGATCAGCTTCTTCCCCATATGAGGCTGTCTTGGAAAGGGAAAGGCCACTTTTGCAAGCTTATAAGAAAGATCCCCCTGGAGTTTTTTCTCTGTCCTGTTTCGGTATGCCATTGACTCTTATACCCCCGGGCTGCCTATGACATCTATTTTCTGGATCACTTTGTCCCTGAGTCATGATCATACGACTTTCCCAAAACAGTTAATACTGTGCCATTTACCAGTTAATTTCAGTGAGTATCTCAAATCATAGAAAAATGTTAAGTTAGTCACTCAGCCAGTCATGTCTGACTCTTTGTGACCTCATTGACTGTAGCCCACCAGACTCCTCTGTCCTGGAATTCTCCAGGCAAGAATACTGGAGTGGGTTGCCATTTCCTTCTCCAGGGGATCTTCCCAACTCAAGGATCAAACACAGTTCTCCTGCATTGCAGTCAGATTCTACTGATTGAGCCACCAGGGAAGCCCTTAAATGTTAGGGCCAAAGTTAATTTAGGTCACACCAATCCTAATTNTGGGTTGCCATTTCCTTCTCCAGGGGATCTTCCCAACTCAAGGATCAAACACAGTTCTCCTGCATTGCAGTCAGATTCTACTGATTGAGCCACCAGGGAAGCCCTTAAATGTTAGGGCCAAAGTTAATTTAGGTCACACCAATCCTAATTTCTCTAGATTAAGAAAGTGAGCCAAGTTGTTCTTACAATTTCATAGTTTCCTTCATTACATCTTTCTGGCTCTTTACTCAAGCATAAGATGAATCATTCATAAACTGACCCCTGCCAAGCTGCAGTTTAGAAAGTCACTGCTGTTTTCTTTCAGTTGTTGCTTTCAGGATAGCACACAATGGAATATATGCCAACTCTTCACATGGTCATAAGATGTTTCCATGCTGCCCTTTTGCTACTAATCAACAACAGAGAATCCCCTGTGCAGTTTTTGCTGGAACGTCTATGCATTACTTGCCTCCTAACAGTAACCTAAATAATAGTCCATTTGTTGACTCCTCTGTGGTATAACTGCCATTGTCATACCAAGATCACTCTGGTAAAACCTTCAGCCATCTTTACATCAATTTCCCTGGAACTTTTGATTTTCCAGAAATTTTCCAAAGTATATATTTGTCATTAAGTCTTAGAAAAATGTTGAATTTTGTGTCCCTTGATTAAAATAGTGATTTTTTTTTTTTGCACTCCATTAACAGATATCTTTGTGTGTGTGTGGTGAGGGGGGGGGGTACAAGCATACAGATTACCTCACTCACTTTCAGGGGAAAAAAGAGTTTATTCTGAGTCCCTGATATACCATATTGCAAGTTATTTGAGACAAAAATATCAACTTTTAATTGTACTCCATAAAGTTCACAATCTGTAAATCAAGGAAAAGGGGAATGGCAAATATTCCTAATTCATCTGCTAATATAGTTTACATAACATGTTTTGCTATCTATATCTATCTATATACCTATATCTATATATGGCATTCCCAGGTGGCACAGTGGTAAAGAATCCATCTGCCAATGTAGGAGATATGAGTTCGATCCCTGAGTCAGGAAGATCCCCTGGAGAAGGAAATGGCAACTCACTCCAGGATTCTTGCCTGGAGAATTCCATGGACAGAGGAGCTTGGTGGGCTATGGTCCATGGGGTGACAAAGAGTTGAAGCAAGTAAGCATGCATGCATGTCTGTATGTGTGTGTGTGTCTCTTGAATATTTAAACACTTTTGCAAAAGAAGACACAAAACATTTTTTAATGTTAACATTGGAGAAGGAAATGGCGACACAAAACATTTTTTAATGTTAACGTTGGAGAAGGAAATGGCAACCCACTCCAGTACTCTTGCCTGGAAAATCCCATGGATGGAGAACCCTGATAGGCAACAGTCCATGGCAACTCAAAGAGTTGGACACAACTGAGCAATTTCACTGTCTTTGTTCTTTCACTTCCATTCACATACAGCTATGTGCTGTGGACACCATTACTGGGATTTTTCAGAAGTAATTTTTCTGCCAATTTGAATCTCTAAAGAAAGTAGCAGTATATTTCATATCCTGTCTCTTAGTTTGCAAAATTCTTGATAAATTTTCAAGCACAGCAAGTTCTATTCTCTACCCTGCGGGTTAAGAGAATAAACTTCATAGAGACAGGTCTCTTACAAAGTCTGAAAGCTCGATGTTCTCTTGCATAGAAGAAAAGGAGTGCCTTAAGTCACCTATCCACTACCCTTAAACAACCTGTTTGGGATGTCAGAATCTAGATGAGGTTCTGCTTTTATTTCCACACATTCTCCTGGTGCTGGCAAATTCATTCTGAATGCATTTGTTTTCTATTGCTGCTGTAACAATGTACCCACAAATATAGTGGTTTAAACAACAAAAATTTATTATCATACAGTTCTGAAAGTCAGGAGGCTGATATGGGTCTCACTGGGCTAAAATCAAGGTGTTAACAGAAGCACATGCCTTTTGGGATGCTCTGGGGAGAGTCCATTTTCTTGCATTTTTCAACTTTAGAGGCCATTCCCTTCCTTAGCTCAGATCCCTTCCTTGTCTTGAAGGTCAGAAATAATGGAATACTCTGAAGTCACATCTTTCTGATCTTGTCATCACATCTTGCCCCTAACTCCCTCCCTCCACCACCCACAGGTTAACCTACCCACATCTCAGTGAAAAGGCCCTTAACCACATTTGCAAAGCCCTCTTTACCATGTCAGGCAACATATTCACAGATTCCAGGGATTAGGGTGTGAACATCTTGAAGAGGCCATTATTCTGGCTGTCGCATCATGTTAACATCTCAGGAAATTCCGTAGCATTGACAAAAAGCTCTGGTTCCCCCAAATATCACCTGCTTTGGGACTGTCGCCCATTATTTCATAACGAGCGATCCAGGATTCTGTTTTAAAAATGGTGTGCTCTCAAGAGTGATTAAATTCCATTAACAAAATATGATCATACTAAAATTAAAATGCATCTTAAGAGGGGTTCTCATTGCAAGACTCTATCAACCAACATTTTAGTAGGGGTTAGTTTAAGAAATGGGCAGAGTGAGGAAAGGATAAGGCTGCACTAGAATGGGAGATGGTCTCTATCATAGAGAATATATTAAGTACTTCCCACATCCACATTAAAAAAAAAAAAAAAGGACTACCTCTTCTGCAGAGTACATCATGAGAAACGCTGGGCTAGAAGAAGCACAAGCTGGAATCAAGATTGCTGGAATATCAATAATCTCAAATATGCAGATGATACCACCCTAATGGCAGAAAGTGAAGAAGAACTACAGAGCTTCTTGATGAAAGTGAAAGAGGAGAGTAAAAAAGTTGGCTTAAATCTCGACATTCAGAAAACTAAGATCATGGCATCCGGTCCCATCCCTTCATGGCAAGTAGATGAGGAAACATTGGAAACAGTGGCTGACTTTATTTTGGGGGGCTCCAAAATCACTGCAGATGGTGATTGCAGCCATGAAATTAAAAGACGCTTACTCCTTGGAAGGAAAGTTATGACCAACCAACCTAGATAGCATATTCAAAAGCAGAGACATTACTTTGCCAACATAGGTCTGTCTAGTCAAGGCTATGGTTTTTCCAGTAGTCATGAATGGATGTGAGAGTTGAACTGTGAAGAAGGCTGAGCGCTGAAGAATTGATACTTTTGAACCATGGTGTTGGAGAAGACTCTTGAGAGTCCCTTGGACTGCAAGGAGATCCAACCAGTCCATCCTAAAGGAGATCAGTCCTGGGTGTTCACTGGAAGGACTAAGTTGAGGCTGAAACTCCAATACTTTGGCCACCTGATGAGAAGAGCTGACTCATTTGAATAGACCCTGATGCTGGGAAAGATTGAGGGCAGGAGGAGAAGAGGACAACAGAGGATGAGATGGTTGGATGGCATCACCGACACAATGGACATGAGTTTGGGTGAACTCTGGGAGTTGGTGATGAACAGGGAGGCCTGGTGTGCTGCGATTCATGGGGTCGCCAAGTCTGACACGACTGAGCAACTGAACTGAACTGAACCTCTTCCTTCTCATGAAAGTCCTAGCCAAAGATATAATCATTCATCGCTTGCAACATATGACTCCACTGGCTGCCCTAGCTGACCACAAATGGTTGATCCCAGATGGCCAGGTTAAAAACTGATGTCTAAACCAAAGTTGGCCATATGCAACTTAGACTAAGATTTTTCATACTGTATGTTTGACCTGTTGTGGGCCATGAATCAATTCATAACATTTTTAAGTGAAATAGAATAAATGGAGATGGAACAGAACAGAATGAATGGAAGGGAATGAATAAAATAAAATAGACTAGACTAGACTACAATGTAACAGAGTATATTGAACGAAAAAGGATCAGTTCTGTTTCATGAAGTATTATTTCCCTGTGTATGTGTTAACTATGTTAACAATGTGTTTGTGCGAGTGTTGGGTCAAATGGAAAATATTTTCCTTGATGTGGACAAATCTGAAAGCTACAAACTTATATAGTGGTCTCATGAGGTATTCTGAAATGAGAGCTATGCCCTATCTTATATATATATATAAGAGAGAGAGAGAGTATATATATATATGTATATGTATATATATATATATATGTATATATATATATATATATGAGAGAGAGAGTAGTAAATAACTAACTAAACAATCATACCATTTCTCTTATGGCATGAAAATGAAAAGCTTCAAATAGAGCTACAGTCTCCGGGGTATTGCAAAACTAAGATAAATACCTTGACAAGACGGAAAATGGAAACCACAAACTAGTCAAAAGCTTGAGTAATATACAGAAACCGTGGGAGTAAGAGAGGAGATGGGTGGAGTGTTGGTGATTGGCAGTGACAGTAGAAACAGAGAAAGAAGCAGATTAAGATAAAGGCAGGAGTGGCAGAATCAGAGTTCGGAAGTATTAGACATTTATAAGGGCAAGGCAAGCTGTTAGTCATTCTCACATTCAACAAATACTTCCTGAGTGCTTACTATGCACTGTGGACTAGTCTAAGACATGGTGATACTGATAAGGTCTACTGAGAGAAGAAAATTAAAATAAATCCATGCTTTCACAAACCCTAGTGGATGTGTACCGAGTTACATCTTAAACTATATTTGAGTTCTTCCTTATTGTTTAAGTGTCATAGTGACTTCCTGTGCTTCTTAATTTTATTCTCTCTCCTTTCAACACACCCTCTTCATTGTATTTCTTGCAACATGAAAGAGTGGCATAAATTAAAAGTTAATTACTTAGAGTTTTGCTCAGGACTGGTTCTAAACATACACAGGTCTCATTCTAAAGGGGTGAGGTAAGAACTGTCTCTTCTGACATGTAACATTGGGACCAAAAAAAAAAGAGGAAAATATAAAGGTTTCATCTTTGTTTATTCTTTACTCATTATAGAAAATTTTCTAGTCATTAATTCATTCGTTTTTGTTCTAATAAGTGATTCTTTTTGTAAAGAGCCAAGAATTTCTTAGTCAAAACTTGCCTCTGTTAGCAGTTCTGAAGACATTTCCCTCCTACCTTTTCAAGAAACTATCAATATCAATCATCTCTTATTTTCATTTATATTTTCTTTCATATTCTACCTCATTTCCCATCAAAATTCTTTCTATCCACATGTTTCTCACATTTCCCCCATTTTATAAAAACAACAAACTTTTACACCTCTCTCAAGCACCCATGATAACCTTTCCTCCTCATCACTGATGTTGTCAACAATCTCTCTATATAAACTTACTGTCAGTTTGCTTATCTTCTCAGGCCTCAACTCTTTCTGACTTCTACTTCCATTAAACTTCCCTTATGACCACTTTTCTAAATCCAATGGAATTTTTTCAACTCTTTAATTTTCTTGATCTTTCAAAAGATTTTAACAGTCACGTCATTCAGAAGGGTCTATATGATACTAAAGTAAAAAACAACTCCAGTCCCTTAGGCTCACCATAACAAAGGTCTCTTTCTTGCTCACTCTGTAGGTCCATTGAGGGTTAGCTGGAGGCCTTTGTTCAACTCAATCACTCAGGAACTTGGACCTTGAGAGCAGCCTCTAATTTGAACACTGCTTGTTATCCTGGTAGAGGGAGACCTCTGGTGAACTTCATCTAGACTGTGCCTAGAATCAACACACATTCAGTTTGCTTATAACTCTTTAGCCAGAACTAAATGCATGGCCATACCCACCCACCACAAGCCAGGAAGGAGAGCCATCAACGATGTGCCTGTAGACAGAGAGCTGGAAAATTCTGATGAGTTGGATGCAATTCCTACTGTGAAGTCCACTGATCCCTTCTTGGTACTTACTCTCCCTTGGCATCTATGAGACTCTTTTGATGCTTTTCCTGTCTCTAGCTGCTCTTTTCCTGTCTTTGCTGACTCATTCTCCTCTACTGTTTGTCCTAGCAGTTCATCTCTTTCCCCAGGCAATCTCATCTTTGCCACTCTTTATATCATCTGCTGTACATTAATGATATTAAATTTATATCAGGACTCTCCTCTGAGCGCTAAACCCAGATAACTAGCTCTCAAGCTCTTCCCTCTTCATTTCTACTCATGCTGCTGCTGCTGCTGCTACTGCTTTGTCGCTTCAGTCACATCCGACCCTGTACAACCCTATGGACTACACCCTGCCAGGCTCCTCTGTCCACGGGATTCTCCAAGCAAGAAAACTGGTGTGGTTTTCTTGCCCTGCTCCAGAGTATCTTCCCCAACCAGGGATCAACCCTGGGTCTCCTGTGTTGCTGGCAGATTCTTTACCGCTGATCCACCAAGGAGGTCCTTCTACCCATGCAATTCAATCCAAAACAAAATCACGAACTTGTCCCCAAATGGTTTCCTTGCCTATATTTCCCACCTCAGGAAGTGGCACCATGAACAGTCCAATTTTGAAGGCCAACCTCCCCAAATCACCTACTTCATTCATTCCATATCTAATTCATTACTAGCCCTCGCCAGGCATATCTCCTAAATATAATTCATCCCATATCCCTCTTTCCCAGTTCACCGTCATGACTCTCCTCTGAACAACCCACTTCCCTTGCTTCAAATACAACAGCAGCTTAAGTGGCCTCTTTTTTTAATCCATGTTTGATGTCTTTCAGTCAATTCTTTTCTATTAAAAATGAAAGAAAACAGAATGGTTTTTCCAGAATGTAAATACAATGCTCCAGCCTTCAAATTAAATAGGTTTCCCTTCCTCTCAGGGTAAAGCTGAAATCCCCATTTGGCCAGTAAGGCCCTCCATGATCTCTTGTGTCCCTTCTTTTCTGCCCTCTGTAATAATATATTGCTCTTAATGATAGTTCTGTTCTGGAGGAGATTTCTTCTAATTTCTAAATTTTCCAAGTTTTCTTCCATCAAAGAGTCTTCCACATTTCTTCCAACTGGAATACTCTCCTCTCTCTTTCTGTTTAGATCTGGGCTATTCAAAGGAAAGCCTTCATTTGATATCTATAGAAAATTTTAAATTCCATGATAATTTTTGTAAATAATTCATGTTCATTGTTCAGATAAGCTCCATGAGGCCAAGGCCTATGTTTTTGTTTCTTCACTTTTATTTCCCAGCTGTTAGCATGTTGTCTGGGATATAGAAGAGGCTTGCTAAACATAGTTTGAATGTATGAATTTCATATTCCTTTTTGATTTTAGGGGAAACAAAATTTGCATGTTTGTTTAAAGTTGCTCCAAAAAAGAAAGAGTGAGTTAGGTCCTTATCACTAGGACCTTACACTAGGGAAACTTACAAAGAAATATTTTTTTTAAGTGTGATGAGGATTTTGCTATAATGTACCTATTTATGAGATTATTAGTGATAACCTCATTACAAAAGCAGAGTTGCTCATCATTTCCGAGTTAAATCTTATGGACATTATTCTAACATGATACTTGGGTAGAGTCTACCTACATATCCAGTCGGCATTGATAAAAAAGAACAATTAACTGGAACACTGTTACAGTGATTTCCCCTATTTTCATTTCAGAAGAAATTTATAAATTTCCAAAGCTAGAGTTTAAAGTTCTGGATGCCATATTAAATAAATACAGGTCTACAGATTTCACTAAATTTCTGGGAAATGAAATTAGCCCCATCAAGCGATTAAAGCAATGTGTCACCTTAGATTACACACTGATAAGTTTAGAGAGCTATCCTAAGTACTAATGCTGTCAATAAGCAGGAATAACTTTGTCTCTATTTGGACAAATACTATTGCTCTTAAGTTACTAAGGTTCCTCTGATGCAATTTTAAATGCTGTTCAAAAAATAGGTTTCTTCTCACTTAAAGGTCATAATTTGCATTTGAAATACAGTAATGAATTTCTCAGTAATGGACTAGGCACCAGAAATTGTACATTTTTAAGATTGAAATCTATGTTTAAAGTCCATGTATAATCAACAGACATTTAAAATGGGCATGATTTAAAGAATATCAATCAGTATATGTAAGAAAGACAAATACCAAATATGTTTGAGACTAAGGTCAGAGGGCTATTATTTACATTAGTTACTGGGCACATTGAAAGTATTTGTAACTTATGTTAGCATGTAGAGCATTAGTTTCTTAGAGATACCTAATTAGTGAATTTTGATGTTACTGTAAGAAAATTATCTGCTTCTATTTTCTATACCTATAAAACAGACGCTATCTAAATTTATATGATAGATTTGTTCCTAGTCTATTTACCTTTGCAGAGAATAACAGTTTACTAATTATTTAGGAAAGGCCTGCTGAACAAGATTTTAATGAAAGTTATTAGAAAGACATGAGGGTAAAGTCTAAAAAGACAATCTTACCATTTAAGAGTTATTTAGAATCTTTCAAGTTCAAGATTAATTTTATTTGAAAATTCATACAACATTATTTATTCATACAACACACAACAATGTATCAGGCACTGCAACAAAGTGAGAATCAAAGAATTTAAATAAATCTTCTTAGTGGGTGAACCAGAATGGACCTCTGAGCTCTTTGTTCAGTGTTATTTTCATTTTACTAAGATGACATTTCAGAAAATCTTTTTCTGGAATCATCAATGTTTCAACACTCTGGAAACCATAATATTGCATATTTTAAAATAATATTTTGTGTAAGTGGTTGAAAGTAACCATTTTATAAAAGGGAAAACAGTATTTGAGGATTGAAACATTTTAGGGAAATGCTTTAGGATTCCAAAGAAGAAATTAAACAGAGAAAAGTCCCTTGCATATTCACAGATGAGTAGCTGAAAGTAAAAGTTCGAAAATATGAGAAAAGCTCTGGGACTCATTTGGGTACATTTGCCTGTATTTCCAAAAGGTAAACCACATAACTCAAAAGAATGTTTTTGGCCAGTTTAATAGCCTTAGGAGAATAATTTGTGGTGACACCATACAACTTCCTTTTATACTCATGCTCCTAATATTGATTTACCTATTGGTCTCTCTCCTGGCCGACTTTTCCAATATCTCTGAGAATGTCAGCAGTCAACTTTATCTGTAGAGTAACTATATTTGAGGTTTAGATTTGTATTCTCAACTACTCCTAGGAAATTTACCCAGATGTTTATTAGGAAATGTAGAAACATTATTATAAAATTAACTTTTTCCTCAAAAATGTGCCCTCCTCTCTGTTTTCTGTTTTGGTAAATGCTATCATTACTCATTCTGGTGTGTGGCTACCACCCAAGCATCAACATTGACACTTTTTTTTCTCATTCTACATGCAAAGTTTTTCAAGTCCTCTTGATTTTTGTCCCCAAAATAAATCTAGCATTTATCCTTTGTTTTCCTGTGCTTAGTCGCTCAATTGTGTCCAACTCTTTGCAACCTCATGGACTATAGCCTGCCAGGCTCCTCTATCCATGGAATTATCCAAGCAAGAATACTGGAGAGAGTTGCCATGCCCTCTTCTAGGGGATCTTCCCAACCTAGGGATAAAACCCTGGTCTCCCATATTACAGGTGGATTCTTTACCATCTGAGCCACCAGGGAAGCCTTTGTTGTCCAGTCCCTCTCTTTCTCAGATTAGGTTCTTATGGCCACATGTGGATTGTTGCAATTACTCTCCTAGCCAGCTACCTGCCTCTGACATTCTACGATCTGATTATACCACCTCCCTACTCAAAACCTTTGGAAGCTCTCTTCAACCTAGGGTATAATGCCAAAGTTCCTTCTTAGCATAGCATCCAGGGCCCTTCACAATCTGAATCAGCACATACTTCTGTCTCATCTATACCACCCTCTCCATGCACTCTCCACTCCAGTCACATGGGACCTTTTATTCTTTCATACAAGTTTGCATTTGTCCATATAACTTTGCTTTCTCTTAATTTGTTATTTCTGCCTTTCTTGCTGCTAAGTCACTTCAGTAGTGTCCAACTCTGTGCGACCCCATAGACGGCAGCCCACCAGGCTCCCCTGTCCCTGGGATTCTCTAGGCAAGAACACTGGAGTGGGTTGCCATTTCCTTCTCCAATGCATGGAAGTGAAAAGTGAAAGTGAAGTTGCTCAGTCGTGTTCAACTCTTAGCGACTCCATGGACTGCAGCCCACCAGGCTCCTCCGTCCATGGGATTTTCCAGGCAAGAGTGCTGGAGTGGGGTGCCATTGCCTTCGCCGTCTGCCTTTCTTGGTGGTGGTGAAGTCGCTCAGTCATGTCCGACTCTTTGTGACCCTGTGGACTGTAGCCTACCAGGCTCCTCCGTCCATGGTCTCCCGCATTGGAGGCAGACGCTTTAACCTCTGAGCCACCAGGGAAGCCCCAAAGTGAAAACAGGGGTCTGGAATTCTCAAAGAGGAAGAAAGGACAAA
>SJYV01018792.1:2808318-2863644 GCA_006410875.1 Neotragus pygmaeus | reverse complement strand
AAGTCACTTCAGTAGTGTCCAACTCTGTGCGACCCCATAGACGGCAGCCCACCAGGCTCCCCTGTCCCTGGGATTCTCTAGGCAAGAACACTGGAGTGGGTTGCCATTTCCTTCTCCAATGCATGGAAGTGAAAAGTGAAAGTGAAGTTGCTCAGTCGTGTTCAACTCTTAGCGACTCCATGGACTGCAGCCCACCAGGCTCCTCCGTCCATGGGATTTTCCAGGCAAGAGTGCTGGAGTGGGGTGCCATTGCCTTCGCCGTCTGCCTTTCTTGGTGGTGGTGAAGTCGCTCAGTCATGTCCGACTCTTTGTGACCCTGTGGACTGTAGCCTACCAGGCTCCTCCGTCCATGGTCTCCCGCATTGGAGGCAGACGCTTTAACCTCTGAGCCACCAGGGAAGCCCCAAAGTGTAAGGCTCCATCGCAGGAAAGAGAGCCTGGAGTTTTTCCACTGATCTGAGATCCTCAAGGGGAATCCCAGAGTGAGTGAGTGAGTGAAGTCGCTCAGTCGTGTCCGACTCTTTGTGATCCCATGGACTGTAGCCCACTAAGTTTCTCCGTCCATGGGATTCTCCAGGCAAGAATACTGGAGTGGGATCTGTATTTTTAATTAATTAATTTTTAAATTGAAGGATAACTGCTTTACAGAATTTTGTTGTTTTCCGTCAAACTTCAACATGAATCAGCCATAGGTATACATATATCCCCATCTTACCCATCTTTAAATATCCTTCAAAAATTCTATTAGTCCTTCAAAAAAAACCTCCTCAGGGAAGCCTGCCTGACATTTCCTTCCTTTTTTTTTTAAGGAATATGTTCCTGGATCTCCTGTGTTTCCATGGCAATAAAAAGCATTACTACATTGTTTTAAAGTTGCTGTTAAAATATTTATGTTTATTAAGCTAATTTATCAGCTATGGAAAAATGATTTTCTTGCTTTTCATCTCTAGATCCCTATAAAACAGTACCTAAGGCAATGCTTACCTACTAACCTTTTATTGGAGAATATAATCCCAGGAAAGCAAGAGTGGAAAAGAAAGTGAAGTGATATAAGAAAAGAGTGAAGCAAATGTTAGGTGATTGCTGCTGAACTGACCACTTGGAATCACCATATCTCAGATCAGGCTATCTAGAAAAGAAAGGTAAGTAACTTATCCATTTATTCTTCCTTTTTCTCTTTGACTAGCCAAGTGTCACCCCACTGGGAATTAACTCCCATATCTCCAAAATGTGTTGCCCAGTCCTTTGGGCAGCCACTAGACAAGGCTGTGCCTCTGCAGGACCAGTGACCCTGGATGTAGGTACTGGAGATGAGCTCTTGTGTCATCTCAAGAGGGCAGCAGTAACTCATATTGGTCAGAGATGAGGTGATGCCCATAATAGCTTTGATGACTCTAATAAAGATGTAAGCCATAAAAAGACAGATGATGCCAAGCAAAGTTAAGTGGTAGGAACACAAAAACTGGGTCCAGTGTAATTCTTCCTGGTGCATAGCATGGTTAATGTGTAATGTGTTTGGGGCATAGCTTGGTCATCATCTTCATCATTATCAAATGTAACCTGAGGCAAAGCCAGCTTTCTTACATTTCACTTGGCAGTACAACTGCAAGGCAGTTACATGTATTGGATACCACTAAGTGCTAAGTACAACATGAAGCCCTTCACCTTCTTCATACAAATTTATTTTGATCCTCCCAATATCCCATAAGACAGGTATTTCTTACTCATTTTATAGGTGAAGAAACTGAGCCAGTGAATTTCTCACCCAAGGTCACATGACTAGTAAGTTATAGACTCAAGATTCTATCCTAGGTAGCCTAACTCCAGAGTCTGAGCTTTCCTAAATGTGTAACATGACTTCCCCAAATATCCCCTAATCAGTGTGCAAATCTGTTCTGAATAAGAAAGGCAGAACTAAAGTGGAAGATGAGCATAGCTTGCATCATTGTTTATTTCAAAAATGCACAATTACCCCCAGCAACCTCCTTCATAATACCTGCAATAATGCAGAGCTTCACAATCATATATATATAGTTGCTTGTTTATGAGACAAAACAAGATAGTAAAAGGCTAGAAACAAATCCCAGTCACTAAATGACTGCATAAATTAAAAACCTATTGCATTCCTGGCTTTCCTTGAAAGACAGCCACAGAATGATCTATTGAGGAGGCACAGATTTTCATAAAATTCTTAATGTTTAAGCCACATGTGTGGTTTATGTGTCCTATGTGTCCTTCCAGCCTACTGGTTGAATGTTGAATCAGATATATGTGATTTGGAATCCAGACTTCAGCTCTGATGGTAGCTGAGAGCAAATGCACAATCTCTCTAAGCCTTGTCTGACCCATCTGTAAAATGGAGGTAATAAAATTCCCTACTTTATAAGACCTTTGTGAAGGTTAAATGACTAATAACTGTAAAGCACTTAGCATGTCTGACTCAAAGCTATCTGACAATTTGTCACACATATAAATATCAAGGATTCCTTGAAAATACACTTTGATTTTTATGTATGCTATCTCAGTATTTTTCCTCTCTCAATAATATTTAAAATCTTAGTGACATGGAACTGAATGTCAACTAAATGAATATGAATCTGAATAAATAATTTTTAAAGAAAACATTNTATCAAGGATTCCTTGAAAATACACTTTGATTTTTATGTATGCTATCTCAGTATTTTTCCTCTCTCAATAATATTTAAAATCTTAGTGACATGGAACTGAATGTCAACTAAATGAATATGAATCTGAATAAATAATTTTTAAAGAAAACATTAGCATCTTATTGAAAATAAAAAAATTTTAAATCAACACAGAAATGGTTGTTGAATTTCAGAAAATTCAAGGGATCTCTGAACTAGAAGGCTGTGAGTCTTCACCCCTAGAAAATCCTAAAGATTTGATGGGAAGTAAAAAGAGAAAGAAAAGCCCACTAAGGAAAAACAAAAAAGGAACTCACAGAGTTTTTGAAAAGAATTAGAAATGAGTGGCATGGGGATTTGAAGAGATGAGAGATTTTCAAAAGAAAGTTTCTTTCATCCATTTAGATATTCATTTAGTGTGTAAGCGATGCAAGAAAAAGAAGGTGATAAAACATGTCTCTGCTGTTAAGTGAATCTCAATAGCATAACAGCATTATTATAGTAGAAATTCAAGCAAGGAAAGGAGAGTATGAGGAGAGAGCACCTCCATCTGCTTGGCAAGGAGACAGCAGTCAAAGCAGCCTCAACAAAGGAGGCAGGTAACAGACTTTTGGTGGTTGCTTCTCTTTTCACCTCCAGCTCCACATAGCACCATCAGGGAATTCTCACACACTTGAATGAACACACAGCCTATGGGAGCAAGCTTTGTCCACACCCTTCAAATAAATATCCTCCTGTTCATCCTTCACACCAAGTACACATACCAGCAGCAGCAAAATGCAATTCATGAGACAGCTCAAGAATGCATGAAACTTTCCTTTTTGCATAAGACTTAAAAGCAGGATCAGGGGTCAACTGGACAGTGAATTCCAAAGTCCTTGGTTTCTGGATAAGGGGGTGTCATGGGTTTTACCTGGTCCATCCCTATGGCCTTGGAGATTCTATGGCCAGTAGGATGAAGCCTGGCCAGAAGAGGACCAGAACAAGGTGTTGAGAGCAGAGGACACTTCTACTCGAGTCTAAAGGCAGGATGGGTTGCGGGAGGAACTCCAGAATTTCTATCTTGTCATCTTGGAACACTACAGAAATAAAATTAAGAAGGCTTCCTCCCCATCCACTCATTGTAGACAAAAATCACCTTAGCCAGGAGGAATGTGGTTGACTATTTAACTCAATCTGGTTACATGCTGCACCCTGTGGGAGGGGTGTGAACCCCACAGTCTGAGGAGGGAAAAGTGGAGGATGCTCGGTGAGATAAGGTGAAAGGATGATGAGGAGCAATGATTTTTACATGTATACTACAGATCGACATGAAGCCAGGTTCCAGGGAGTTATGGAGTGGAAAGCAAGAAGGAATCAGAATACATGAAGCAGCACGTGGAAGTCTGGCCATGACAGAGATGAAAAATATAATTATAACAAAGATCTGCTGATAGCTTTTCCAGACAGGGAAAACCTGTGAATGTTTGAATGCAAAAGAGAGCTTCAAACTTAAATGTATATATAAGGCTTGCTGTTAAAAATGCAGGTTCTGATTGAAGAGCTCTGGGGGTGAGATTTGAAATTCTGCATTTCAAACAAGCTCCCAGGTGATGCTGCAGGTTTGTGGCCTTCACCTTGAGAAGCAAAAAATACAGAGAATTAGGTTTCAGGAAAAGAATGAGGTCAAAGGTGTGGGTGAAAAGTAAAGATGAACACTAGAGAGTCCCAGACAGTGCTTTTCTTTGGCCCCTATATTAAGCCATTTCTCAGCAGAGAGGCTCTAGGAAGTATTGTGGAGTAATCTGGGACAATCCAATGATCTCTGAAGAATACTTGAAGAATTTTCTGACCAGAAGCTCATCTAGTGTAAGAATGAAGCAGGAAAGTCGAGTCTGTTACCTTCTTGTTCTTCCTATGCCTGTGTTCTATAAAAACATGGCTTTTGTGTGTGTGAGTCTGCATGCACATGTGGGCATGTGTGTGTACACTGTGTATGTGTTGGATTCTTTTGACAAACTAGCTGCTGACCACAGGGTTTCAGTCACATTGTCAGTGGTTCCTTCCTGACTTAATTTTTAATCAGTCATATACATAATGAAACTGAGTGAATTAGGGCTTCATAATGTATTCTTTCTATAACTCAAGAGATCTGAGAAACATATAAATTTGCCAAGTAATGAGGTATCAGTACCTTGGGGTGACAATACTAAAAAGTACCTCATTAAAATAAGGAAGTAATTGTTAGTGAAATTGTATTTCTTCAGCGTTTGACCTCAAACAAATCTTGTCATTTTTTCCATAGATACTGACCTCAGCAATGACTAAACATCAAGTGGGGTACTGTCATGACAAGTAGTTTCAATAAAGCCTTTTAATTAATGTTTTAAAATGCCTTTTTATAATAAATCTACCATCCTCATTGTCTAATTTACTGTTGGAAAAAATAACATATTTTTGCAAGTATAGAATTTATATCCTAAGATTTTAACTTGAAATATCATTCCATGGAGAGTTATTAATTCTCTGGAAATATAATTTGTCCTTTAGTATCTTGAAGACCTGCTAAAATTTGAGTAGCATTTTTCCTCTGGCCTCCTCATGGCTCTTTAGTCCATTTAATGCTCATCTCACTGTCTTGGAAATAGGAAAGTATAACAGAAATCAGAAGAATCAGTCTCAGAAAAACTGGTTTCCTTGGCTCTGCAAGTAACAAGTTTTAAAAAAAACCTATATTAAGTCACTAAATCCCCCTCCTCCAATTTCTCCCACTTCCTATATTAAGTCTTTCATTTCCTTTGTCTGGAGTTCTTTCTGACTGACTTTTTCCATGATTGTCTCCACCTCAAATTTCCCTCCCAATTTATGTCACCTCTTTGCAGAGGTTTTCTTAATCTCCCTTCCCTAAAGTGGGACATTCTGTTATTCTTTCTCACAACACTCTGTTTAATCCCTTCATAGCAGTAAACATAATTTGTCTGTATTTGTTTACTTGATTATCTTCTGTCTCTTTTTTTAGAATGCCTAATCTCAGATATATATTCTTCCTTGTTCTGGGTTATAAGTCAGAACCAAGCATGATACTGCATACAGTCTACTCTCATAATACGTACTAAACAATTATAGGAAAAAAGAAGCAACAATCCATAAGTTCTTTTAAAGCAGGGAGTCTCTCTTTAGTTTCCACAAATCTCAACCTCATAGCTCCATACTTGACATAGAATAGGTGCTCCACAAATACTAGTTAAGTGAACACTGGTGCTCAGGGAAGTGTCTGCAAATGTGAATAATTTCACTCTTAGCAACCACAGGAGGCAGAAGAAGAAGCAGGGACCAGAAAGTCATGCTATTCAGCCTGTGTAGCCACCAACCACAAGTACCCTTTTGATTTTGGTTGATATTTGCAAGGCTTTTCCCTGGTCTTTCCAAACACACCTTACAAATGCCTCACCAGGAGTACTTGGCTAAAAAACTCCTACAGTGAAAAAATTATCTGATTTTCTCCAAGGTTTCTGTTTGTATCAACATGCACTATTATGTTCAACAACTTCCCTGTTGTGCTTATGGGGATCACCCTCAGGAAGAGTAGACATATACTTAGAAAAACCATGATCTTTTGCCACACTGGATTACTTTCCTTTTGATTGTGACCAATGGCTACCTCAGACATGCTGTTCCTCAGGCCATGTAGTTCATTTTTTCCCCACTTTTCACTTAGAACCTGATCCATGTTTTTATTTATCAGAAAAAAAGACTCACAGAGATGCCTGTGTTTAAGAGTTGAGGTCATAAGTCCAATTGCTGGGGTCTTTGTCTGACCCTAATAACATGTGTGACCTTGAGGAAGATGTTCAACCTCTGTGGACTCCTACCCATAACATGAACTTAATAATGTTTAATTAATTGGGTGTTTCTTTTCAATAATGAAATAATTCACTTAAGTGCTTTGTATATATAGGGATTCCCTGGTGGCTCAGACGGTAAAGCATCTGTCCACGATGCAGAAGACCCGGGTTTGATCCCCGGGTCGGGAAGATCCCTGGGAGAAGGAAATGGCAACCCACTCCAGTACTCTTGCCAAGAAAATTCCATGGATGGAGGATTTTTGTATATATACTGTTTAGTTCAGTTCAGTCGCTCAGTCGTGTTCGACTCTTTGTGACCCCATGAATCGCAGCACGCCAGGGCGCCCTGTTCATCACCATCTCTCGGAGTTCACTCAGACTCACGTCCATCGAGACCGTGATGCCATCCAGCCATCTCATCCNAAAAAAAAAAAAAATTCTTACTAGTAAGTCACTGTAAGATAACAAAATAAGAAAAGTTCAAATATAGGGCACTTTTCAAGTTAAAAGCTACCTTCCCTGTGCCAGAAACTAAGGCCACAGCTGGCGAATGTGTAGCTTTAGGGCTACCCTAGAAGTGGAAATTTGGGTTCAGACATATATCAGTTCAGTCGCTCAGTCGTGTCCGACTCTTTCCAACCCCATGAATCGCAGCACACCAGGCCTCCCTGTTCATCACCAACTCCCGGAGTTCACTCAGACTCACGTCCATTGAGTCCATGATGCCATCCAGCCATCTCATCCTCGGTTGTCCCCTTCTCCTCCTGCCCCCAATCCCTCTCAGCATCAGAGTCTTTTCCAATGAGTCAACTCTTCTCATGAGGTGGCCAAAGTACTGGAGTTTCAGCTTTAGCATCATTCCTTCCAAAGAAATCCCAGGGTTGATCTCCTTCAGAATGGACTGGTTGGATCTCCTTGCATTCCAAGGGACTCTCAAGAGTCTTCTCCAACATGTATAGCAGAAAGCAAAGAAATTCACAGACACAAAGGCTTTAGTAGCAGCACTACTGTTGTTGCCCTTTTTCATATTCAGTGAATTATTTGAGTACTGAGGAGATGGAGAAAGGGCAGGCGCAATGAGAAAGAGAAGGATGGAGACGAAAAGCAGTTAAAAGGACATGGAGAACAACTGCATCCATCTGAGTTGCTCCTGGTTAAGGAGCTGGCTGGCTGGTGACTCGGGGGTCAACAATTCTAATTCCAGGCCTCCACTAAATCTGAAAACCAATTCCTGGTGGAATTTACACACCCTCTTCCAGTTTAGCACTTATAACCACCTGCTCTAATTTTCAAGGAAGAACAATTTTGCTTTTTAAAAACAAACTAAGAACAGGGAATTCCTTTCAATAAAGTCTGAGCCCAACAGGAACTTAAATATTCAGTAGGTATTAAAAGTTTCCTAAGTCTGATGAAGAGAATGGAAATGACAGGCTGATGAAAATTATGCACTATGTGCTACACAGTCTGATCCATCTTTAATACTAGCATTTCTCAAATATAAAGTAGCACTTACAGCATATACCTAACACTTGAGAAAAGGTTTGGAAGTCAACACCTAGGAAAAAAGGAAGCAGCACTGGTGTAAGTAAAGAAAATGGGTTTTATCAAATCAATTTAAAATTTTTTGATTAGTCTGATATTCAGGAATTTTAAATTTGTAATAAGCTATTTCATTCATTATACCATACAGTAAAGAGGGAAACTAAGAAGCCAGGAACAGAGACAAAAATTGAGATATATTACAAGAAAAACAAGTAAGAGTGAGTGAGCAGACTGTTCAAGAAACAGGAAAAGACCGAAAACTGGGGATGGTTCATGGGAATAAAGGCATTTAATCCGTTCAAGAGGTGAATGCTGGTGTTGCAGACCTTGCTTGCAGGAGCCTACAACAAAGCTCAAGAGCTCTTCTCAACAGAAGTACTAGACACTGCCTATCTTATTTTCTGCTTCTCTGTTTATTTTGCCACACAATCTAAAACTTCCATTAATTGATGGTAACATTTTTTAATCTCTGAAACTAACTTTAAAAGGAAGGCTAAGAAATACAGATTCATTCAAAATCCAGCCATGTCCTATGATTTCCTTACTAAAACGTTTTCTGTGTTATTAAACAGCTTTAACCTGCAGGTGGTTAAGTTTCTCCCATTATCTGTGTTAACACTATCTTGAGTTCTATGGAAAAAATGTACACAAACACATGTGCAGTTCTGATGTGCAACATTTTTATGTTCAAGCTGGAAGCATACTATTCCTAATTTATGTTGTGCAGCCAGTGCCTACAATTTATGCCTCTGGAGGCAACAGGAAACAGCCATGTTTCTCAAAGTATGAGCCATGTACAACCTAAATCTAGTGTCTTGTACAACCAAGACATTGATTTCTGGCTCCAGTCCAAACCAACTAAATCAATTTAAATTCTCTAAAAGTGTGTTGTCTGGTCAACACACTGCATGTTTAAAAATCATTTAATAAGTATATCTATATTAAATCATTGTAGGAATTAGACAGGGGATACCAAAATAAGCATGTTTTTAAAGCATGAAACACTATAACCAACACAAAATAGATACCTATTAACAGTGTGCCCTCTCTAGAAATGAAAGAAATGGGGGATTATATTTTATCCCCAGAAAATACCCTAGCGGTGGGACTGGGTTTCTTTGTTGAGAGCAGAGGGTTTAACTGATGGAAAAGAGTATGAAAGAGTACAGATAATCTCTAAATAGGACAATCCAAACAACTGAATCACAGAGATTATTTTAAAAAAACTATTCCAATATTTGTAATTTGTAATAGTAGGAATTATTATTCCTATTAAATACTTCAATTTGTAAATTTAAAAATCTAGAACAAACATTAGTCTTCAAGTTATATATTGACTAGTTTGAATGTCTATAACCCTACTGGACCTCCAGGCAACTAATGAAAGCAAAAAATCAAACAGAAATCAGGGAAATAAAAATAAGCTCATTATTTTTTTGAAAAGAATTTGATATCAAATACTTAGTAAGTACTGAGACTCACTTAATACAGAAATCATTGTAGATTTATAGCTAAGAGTCACTGCAAATAGACACACAAACACATACACAGATATGTATTATAAATTACAATACACTTATACGTATGTAATATGTATTATATATAAGACTCCATTAATTAGTTGCTCAGTCATGTCTGACCTTTTGCAACTCCACGGACTACAGCCTGCAATGGTCCTCTGTCCATGGAATTCTCCAGGCAAGAATACTGGAGTGAATAGCCATTCCCTTCTCTAGGGGATCTTCCCACACCCAGGGATTGAACCTGGGTCTCTTGCATTGCAGGCAGATTCTTTACCATCTGAGCCACCANGCGGATGTTGGCAATTTGATCTCTGGTTCCTCTGCCTTTTCTAAAACCAGCTTGAACATCAGGGATTTCAGGAAGTTATTAGTGACTAATACTTTCTAGTGCCTGGAATATAGTAAGGGTTAGATTTGAGCTGGATATTAGCTATTATCTTTATCAACCTGCTATCTGTTTTTCAACTATAGATAGAGGAAACCTCTCAGATATTTGCAAAAACTAGAGAGGGGAAACAAATTTGCCACTTGTCTCATGACCATTCAAGAGCTATAAATACCATCATTACGCTTCCCTGGTGGCTCAGAGGTTAAAGCATCTGCCTGCAATGCGGAAGACCTGGGTTCGATCCCTGGGTCGGGAAGACTCCCTGGAGAAGGAAATGGCAACCCACTCCAGTATTCTTGCCTGGAGAATCCCANCCATCATTACGCTTCCCTGGTGGCTCAGAGGTTAAAGCATCTGCCTGCAATGCGGAAGACCTGGGTTCGATCCCTGGGTCGGGAAGACTCCCTGGAGAAGGAAATGGCAACCCACTCCAGTATTCTTGCCTGGAGAATCCCATGGACGGAGGAGCATGGAGGGCTACAGTCCACGGGGTCACAAAGAGTCGGACAAGACTAAGCGACTTCACTTTCACTCTTGCCTGATAAAATAGGATAAGATAGAGTCTAAGGCCTTTCTTTGCAACAATACACTTGAATTTTCCAGGAATGGGAAAAGCTTTTTCATAGAAGTACTGAGGACAACCCAGTGTGTTTTCTGTTTTGTGAGTCATTCTACTGTATTTTTACTCTCTCTTTTGTTCTTGCATATTTTACATCACATTTATAAATGTGTTAACACTGTTAGAGGACAATTTCATTGAAATAAAGTGGAGTAATAGACAATGACAATACAATAAAAAGAAATGAATCTGAATATAAAGTAGCATTTAAACAATTTGTCAGAAAAGTCATTGTTGTAGGAATCTTACTAATGCACAGTTGGGCATATGTGTATATTTTCAAGAATGTGTGATATAATAAAGTCCAAAGCCAAATGGATAAAAGCATACTTTCTGTTAATAGCCCCCCTGAAAATGTCTCAGTTCCATCTTCACTTGAAAAAATAATACAGCCTCACAACACGTTCATGAAGTTATATCCAAAATACTCCATCTTTGTACCCTGATTTGAAATCTATTATTGTATAATAGATCTATCAGTTTATTTTTGCCTATCTCCCTCACTAGGATTTAAGTCCTGAGAAGGCATGGGATTGGTCTATTTCATTCATGGCTATATCTCTAGCACATAGTAACTGCTCAATTAATACTTGTGGACAGAATTAATATCTCTTAAAATCTGTAAAATATGGAAGCAATATATTTATATATATACAACAGACTCTAGACAAATCACTGGCTGAACTCAGTATAAGCAACAGTGGTGTGTGGTATAAATATTAGTCTGGAAATCTAGATTTTTAGACTTGGTTCTGCTACCAAATATGAGAATTCAGGCTTTCATATTTGCCAAATGACATAGATGAGAAGGGAAACCTCTTCTCTGCTGTGCTTGGTTCAATTCACCAACAACAGACTCAAATAGTTTATATTGGGGAGTTGTACTATGGCAGCATGGGAAGGCAATGGATAGTAGGGGAGATAGTCAGTATTTTAGACACATCTTTACATTTAGTTACTGTTGACCAGCAGAGAGAACAGGATGAGTACTGAGGTAATTTTATATGATCCAGAGAGATATAAACGAAGTCAGAGTAAGAAACACAGTTTTTACAATTTTTATTCACTATTCCAAATACAATGTATTTTAATTCTTTAAAATAAAATTATAATATAAAATTTCCAATGCGCTTAAAAAGTACTAAAATTGACATTATATCCAAATCTTAACATATTCTATATTAGAACTGACTTCCCTTATCAGTTCAGTTCAGTTCAGTCCCTTAGTCGTGTCCAACGCTTTGCGACCCCATGAACTGCAGCACGCCAGGCCTCCCTGTTCATCACCATCTCTCGGAGTTCACTCAGACTCGCGTCCATCGAGTCCGTGATGCCATCCAGCCATCTCATCCTCGGTCGTCCCCTTCTCCTCCTGCCCCCAATCCCTCCCAGCATCAGAGTCTTTNAAAAAAAAAAAAAAGGTCTGAGGAGAATCTACTGAATTTGTCAATGTGCATCTCCTTAAACACTAAAGCAGATCTACTGGTGGTATGGTGAAAGCAGAAGCTGTGCTACTGTTAAGAAAGCTAAGAATTCACTGACTAGAAAGAAAGCACTGGGTTCCATGCTAGGGTTAACTACTTCATGAGTAAAAATCTAATTTCTGTGTGCAGAGTTTCTTAGAGGCATCAAGAAAGTTAACACAGCTGTAGAGAAATAACAGTAAGTATAAAATTGCTACTTCTGAGACCAGTACTGTCTTATAGAGAATAGGTATTGGCTGTAAGAACTGATATTCAAAGCAGATTAAGAAGAAATTTTGGAGTAAAAAAAAATTGATAGACTTCATCTTTGATAAATGATTTATAATTCTGCCTATTTATTCTGGATTTATTTTATTATGTCACCATTATTGTCATCATTGTAAAAAGTGAGATAAAAGTAATGAGACGTTCCAAAGTCAAATGCCACATAATGACCATAACCAAGAGTCAGTGCCAAGAATAGGGAAATCTCTGTGCTCCTCTGTCTTGAAAGCAGAAGAAACACTGAAGCGTTCCGAAGGCAATAAAGCAGGCCAAAGAACATGTAAACAGCTCTTTCTCAACTATGAAGTAGTTGAAGAACACCATGTCCATTCTAGCATTAACAAAGTAAAAAAAAAAAAAAACCTTTTGTAAAGTTCAAGGGCTAACATATTTAGTTAATTTGGTGAGAAAAGCAATGGCCTACTTTCTATAACCATGCTCAGTGAGAGAACAAGTGAATCCTACTTTTCAAGGGCTCTTTTTTCCCAAGAAAAAAAATATGCTTACTTATAAAACAGAGTTTTTTAATGAAGAATATAATTTAATGATTTATATTTCTTTTAATTTTGATGACATCAACACTTCATAAACTAAACACAGTTCTAAATATAAAGCTTTTAAATTATTAAATTCTTCTGTTTTATGTAAAAGGTGACACTATAACCTACTCCAAAGTTACAGTCCTATTACTGGTTTGTTAAGAGGTGATTGATATGGGCAGGGAAGGTCTATAAGTTTCTTGAAGGAAGATGGCTACATCCTTAGGACTACATAGGTGCTCAATAAATTCTTACTGAACTAAACTGTCATATAGAAAATAATATTGGCCAAAAATTCACTTAATCCTATCATGATGTCATCCTATTTTTTTTAACCCCCAACACTTAAAAAAAAAAACATTAAATAACTCAATAACTATTAATCTTGAAAGTAAAATTTGCTTGGATCTACTTGATTGGTTGACAAAACTATCATTATTTATATAGATAGGAATTCTTCATCCAGAGATCAAGAAATCAACGCCAAGAGGGTCAAGGAGATAATATAAAAGAGGGGAAATGTGTGTGTAAGGGAGTAGAGACACGAGTGCCTAAAAGGGGACCGGCGGCAGTGACATCAATCCAAGGTGTGGTGCTGCATAGACATCTGGTCCCAGATCACCTGATCTTTCAGGAGATCTCAAAAATATGTATTTTTGAGGCTGTCTCCTAATTAAAAAAATTTAAGTCAATTGCTTTTTATAAAATCATGTGACTGACTCTCTTCACTCTAGGTAGATACTTGGCAATTAAGGTCTTTAGACATCAAACCCATTAAAAGGGCTGAACAATTACAATGAATAGATTATGTGTTTAGCCTGTGCCATCTGAATTACAAAAAAACTATCTCTCTAATGAGGGTATAAAATACACTCTGTACAGCTGTAGAAATTATTGCCAAAATTGTTTTTCTTCTTTCAGCTTCAGCAGTCTTTAATGCTATTACAATCTGAAAGGTTAACATCAAAATGATTAAGAGAAAAATACGAAGAGACTTTTGCATAATTCATAGCAGTTGATACTGAAAGACAAATTGTCTTGCAGCACAAATACATTACAAACTATAACACATAATGACAATTTAGTGAAATACACGTGAAAAGATTAAAAACGTAATTCTTTTCACTATTAAAAACACCAGAAGTACAGTTCACTCCTGTTAACATAAATGAACAAGTCACTATATTTTAAATATATTTTATGGAATAACATTGTTTGATTGGGGGAGGACATTTTTGTGCAGTTTACCCATGACATATTCATTCCACATGGCTGGATCATAGGTATTATTATTGTTCCACCACATGGAAACACATCAGGGCTCATTCTCTGGCTAAAGCACCCTGCAGTATCACATGTGGTGCCAATTTTTGTCACACTTCAGTGGAGGGATTTAGAATAATTTGCTTTAGCTGTGGATTTTTCCCTAACAAAGATTGTCAGTCTGTATCACGCAATACTTTAAAGACTCTAGTCTTTTAATAGATGTGTGTTTAGGTGGGAGGGAGAAGTAGTGTTTTTCAGAACAGCACAAAACAAATGCCCCATAGGCAGATAGAGAGCTGGATTTGAATCCTAAATCTGCTACTCATTAGCTATGTAACTTTGAACTAATCACCCAAGCTCCACTGAGCAGCTTCCAGGCACTATGCTATACTCTGGTTATAAAAGAGTAAACAAGATATAACATACCTAAAACAGCTTAAAGTTTAATACGAGAATCAGGAAAAGGAGGCATCTGCAACAGAGAATCTTAAGGGCTACACTACATGTAAGCAGAATGTATTAGAGGAAGCACATAGAAGTAACATCTTCCTCAAACTTAAACTGTTAAGATTTCCTGGATGAAATGATATCTGAGCTGATATCTGGAGGGAAGACAGGAGATAGGTCAGTGAAAAGTGAGGTAAGGAATATTTGAGAAGGAGGCAATAATATATGCAAAGCCAGAAACTGAAAGAGAGCCTAGTACTTATGAGGACCTGCTCACAGTTGAACAAGTGTACACATGGAAGATCAGCTGGACAATCCTCTACATAACAGCCAAAAAGAGCTTGAAGGAAGAGTAAAAATATTACCTTAGTACTACTCATTCATTTATTTCTCCTCTTTGTAAATGGTTATTTAAATCTACTATATTTAATAAACTATAGGTCACCCCAGCTTTGACCTCTTCTTGCATGTGTGTGCTAAGTTCCTTCAGTTGTGTCCAACTCTTTTTGACTCCATTGGTTGTAGCTTGCCAGGCTCCACTGTCCATGGGATTCTCCAGGCAAAAATACTAGAGTGGGTTGCCATGCCCTCCTTCAGGGGAGCTTCCCAACACAGGGATCGAATCCGGCTAAGTCTCCTGTATTTGCAGGCAGGTTTTTTACCACTAGCACCACCTGGGAAGCCTCTTGACCTCTTCTTACCTACCACCATCCAGTGAGGTAGTCAGGCAGAACAAGAAAGAGCAATTATGTGAAATTCCTCAGGGTGGAGGTTGTTAAGGCTGTTCTTGTGCTTCAAGAAAAAGTAGTCTGCTAGGAAAATGGGTGAGCAGGGAGAATGCAGGTGCAGTAGTATCTGAAGGAATAAACTTCAGGTAGGTGAGATGATAATCTGGATTCTCTAATTCCATCTTGGCTAGAAGTGAAAACTAAACCTTTATCTTTAAATGTGAATTTGATATTCAGAAATAGCCCAAGGAAAAGTGTTCCTTAACAAACAAACTTAAAGACTCTCTGGATGGCCTCTAAGCAACTCTTGCCCTCTTCCACCGCTTCTGATTTTGATAATATACACTTCCAAACTCTTTCTGCTCAGGTTCTATTGGTCAAAGCTGGAAGCCACCTTAGAGTAGAGTATTTTAGAAGGTTCATGAGTGGAATGATGTCAGTAGGATGGTGATACAGGAATTTCCAGTGCTAGTCACCTCACAGAAACAATGTGAACAAACTATCCAAGGATGAAAATATCTCTAAAAGAGAGAAGGATTTCTGTTAAGGAATTACAGTACTTGGACAAAGCACAGACAGAAGATGAATTGAAGCAAGTAGGAAAGACAGTTTCACATTTTCCCCATTACCCCTCTCCTAGGCCCAGTGCAGAGAGAGATATTCTCCTGTAGGGGAGAAAGGATGAAATGAGCACAGACCACAACACTCAGCTGCACCAGTGCCAGGCTGACTTCTCCAACCCTAGGAAGGTTCCCTCAAGTCCAGATTCCTTGCCAACCCCAGTGCTAGGCCAGCTATTATACAACAGTCCTTGACTCCTAACCCACCCAGTGCCAAGCATGCTCTCATAGCACCAGATTGGCTCCCAAGACTCAGGGCCTCAACCCACTCCAGTGACAGTGCAACTCCTACAGTCCTAGGATCTCAGGCCACCCAAGCACCAGAGAGGCTTCCATAGCCCAAGCCTTCATAATGGCCCCTGAGACCTCAAGCTATAGGTCAGTTCCCATGGCCTCAGGCTCCAGACTAGGGGCAGGCCCTGAAGACACTGGCCTAGGACCACCTCTAGTCAGCCTCTGAAGACATAGGATCCAGGCCTGCCCCTATGGACCCAGGACCTAGGACAGGAGCCACGAACCTGAGCACCAGATCTGCCTAGCTGCTGAACCAGGCTCATACCTACCTGCCCAAAGACTCCAGAAGCAAGTCTGCTCACAGAAAACACTAGAACCTCTGGATGGGTTGACTCATTAAAGGACTTCTCTGTCTAAGCCAATACATAAAAACTAGAAGAGGTGCCTACTTCCTCAATCCCCAGATACCAACACAAGGTCATAGGATTAAATGATCAAGGAAACATAAATATAATAGGATATAAATAAAATTCTAATAACTGATCTTAGATAAATGGAGATCTATGAACAATCTGACAAAGAATTCAGAATTTCAAAGAACTATAAGGAAGCACAGACAACTAAATGAAATTAGGAAAATACTCCATTAACCAAATGACTCAACAATCAAACAGAAATCATTAAAAAAAAAAAAAAACACACTAGAATTGAGGAATACAGTGACTGCCCTGAAGAATTTAATAGCAAGTTTCAACAAGAGAGTCAACCAAATAGAAAAAAGAATTAGTGAGCAGAAAGATGAGTCATTTAAAATCATCTAGTCAGAAGAGTAAAAAGAAAAAAAAAAGAAAGAATGAGAGAATTATCATTCTTAAATCATCATTAATAAAAACAAATGGTTTCCATGCAAATATTTAAAGGCTAGTTAACTCAAACTTTCTCAAACTCGTCTAAAATACTGAAGAGGAGGAAACACTTCCCAACTCATTTTGAGGCCAGCCTTAACTTAATACCAAAGTCAAGTAAAGAAAACCAGATAAGAAAAAAGAAACCTGCAAGCCAATATATCCAAAGAAATATGTGTCAAAATTCTCAACTCAAATGAATTTAATAATGTTATAGGATAGAAAATCAACATATAAAAAACAGTTATGTGTCTATATATTAACAATAAACTATCTTAAAAAGAGATAAAGAAAGCAATCTTATTTACAATAGCATCAGAAACAACAAAATACTTAGGAATAAAATTAACCAAGGAGATGAAAGTTCTGTACATTGAAAACTGTAACACATAGATGATAGAACTGAAGAAGACATAAATAAATGGAAAAGATTCCATGTTCATGGATTGGAAGAAATTAATATTGTTAAAATATCCATACTACCCAAAGGCTGCCCTCATAGCTCAGTTGATAAATCATGTGCCTGCAATGCAGGAGATCTGGGTTCTATTCCTGGGTCGGGAAGATCCCCTGGAGAAGGAAATGGCAGCCCACTCTAGTATTCTTTGCTGGAGAATCCCATGGACAGAGGAGCCTGCCAGGTTACAATCCATGGGATTGCAAGGGTCAGACATGACTTAGCGACTAAACCACCACCACCACCACTACCCAAAGCAATCTATTTATTAAATGCAATTTCCATCAAAATGCCAAAGGCATTTCTTTTTACAAAAATAGAAAAAACAAATGTCTTATGTTTATATGGAATCACAAAAGGTCCTAAGAGCCAAAACAACCTTGAGAAAGAATAACAAAGCTAGAGGCATCCTACTTCTTGATTTCAAACTATACTACAAAGTTAAAGTAATAAAACATGTAGTACTAGAAAAAGATGAAATGTTTTCATCTGTTTCATCTATAGGCCAATGGAGCACAACTGAGAGCCCAGAAATGAATCCATATATATATATGGTAAACTAATATTTTACAAGGTTGCCAGAAATGCTCAATGTGGAAAAGATTGTCTCTTCAAAAAATGATGCTGGGAGAACTGGATATCCACATAGAAAACAATGGACTGGACCCCTATCTTACAACACTCACAAAAATTAACTCAAAATGGATTAAAGTATTAAATATAATATCTAAAACCTTAAAATTCCCAAGGGGGGAAAAAAACATGGGGGAAGAAAGCCTTGACTTTGGACCTTACAATGAATTTTTTGGATATGACATCAAAACTGCAACCAACAAAAGTGAAAATGAGTAAGTGAGAGTATATCATCTTAAAATCCTTCTGCATAGCCAAAGAACCAATCAACAAAATGAAACATAATGAAAAGACAATCTATGGAATGGGAAAGAATATTTGTAAATCCTATATCTGATAGGCAGTTAATATACAAAATAGATAACATTCATACAATTCAATAGCAACAAACTCCAAATAATCTGACTTTAAAAAATGATCAAAGGGCCTAAATAATCTTGACAATAATTGACTAACAAGTACATGAAAAGTTTTCAGCATCACTAATCATCAACGGAATGCAAATCGATACCATAATGAGATATCATTTCACATCTATTAGAATGGCTATTAAGAAAATGACAAGTATACAAGTGTTGATGAGGATGTGAAGAGAAGGGAAGCCTTGTGCACTATTGGTAGAAATGTAAAATAATACAGCTCCTATAGAAAAGGGTATGGAGATTCCTCAAAAAACTAAAAAATAGAACTATCATATTATCCAGCTATCCCTCTTCTGAATGTATGTATATATATATATATATATATATATGTAAAAAATAAAATCACTTTCCTGAGAAAGTATTTGCAGCCTCATGTTCTTGGCAGCATTATTCATGTTCATGTGATATATAAATACAATGGAATAAATTATTTGGTATATACATGCAAAGAAAAATGTGATATATATGTAGAATAATGTATGTATTATTATATACACATGGAATAATATTCAATGAGGAAGAAATAGTATTCAGAAGAAATTTCTGCCTTTTGGGACAACATGGATGCCCACAAGGGCATTATGCTATACGAAAGCATTAAGATACAAATACTGAAGGATCTCACTTATATGTGGAGTCTAAAAAAGTTAAGACTCACAGGAACAGAAAGTATGGTGGTTGCTGGGGCTAAGAGTTGGAGGAAGGGAGTTGTTGATCAAAGTGTACAAACTTCCAGTTACGAGATATAAATTTTAAGGACCTTCAGTTCAGTCAGTTCAGTCGCTCAGTGGTGTCCAACTCTTTGCGACCCCATGAATTGCCGCACACCAGGCCTCCCTGTCCATCACCAACTCCCGGAGTTCACCCAAACTCATGTCCATAGAGTTGGTGATGCCATCCAGCCATCTCGTCCTCTGTTGTCCCTTTCTCTTCCTGCCCTCAATCCCTCCCAGCATCAGAGTCTTTTCCAACGAGTCAGCTCTTCCCATGAGGTGGCCAAAGTATTGGAGTTTCAGCTTTAGCATCAGTCCTTCCAAAGAACACCCAGGGCTGATCTCCTTTAGAAGTTAACTATAGTTAATAATGTATCATATACTTGAAAGATGCTAAGAGAGTACATCTTAAATGTTTTCACAACACACACACAAACTGGTATGTGAGACAATGAAGATGTTAACAAAACTCACTGCAGTGATCATTTTGTAATATACACACACACCAAATCATCACACTTACACAATGTTATATGTCAACATGTTATATAGTATATTTCAGCAAAGCTGGGAACAAAAAGAAAAATGACATACAGTCATTGCCTTCATACAAAGTCTGTTAATTTTCACATTAACTATGGCAATACTCCTGACATTATTTGAAATAGAAACAATTAGTTGATTTTAACAAAGAAAGTGCTTATTTCTAAACTTAGGAGGAACTAACTTTTTGATAATTGTTCTCTAGAACACTAATATTAAGAAATTTCATGAGAAGGAAAAATCAGTCAATGATCAATAATTTTGGAGATGCTACATACTATTCCTATCAAATACTCATTATTTTTATTATCATATTTAATATTCTGAGAAGTCCCAAAATAAACAGACCAATCAATAAGCAAACCTTAGACGAGGATTAGATGAGGGTTAATTAGCATAGATTCAGTCAAGGGATAAGAGTCACAATTTACAAGTCAGCAAGCATGAAGTTATTAAGGAAAATCCTTGAGAAAATCATTTAAAAAGACATAATCACCTAACAATGCCACATAAAAAGTACTTTTTCTATCAAAGAAAACTAACGAGATTGACCACCATGACTGCTATATATTGTTGTTATTGTCAAAACCATGAACTTTCCTAGAAATAGCCTACATTGCCAATGAGGAAGGAGAACGTAGCATACCACAAATTCTTTATGAAGTTCTGCCTGACAGTCATTCTGGCTTGTTTTTCCTTTATGTTACTTTAATAGATAGGGAAAGACTTGCTTATCAGTGTCCAAAATTCATTAAAGTAGGCTGTGACATGTTTTGGTCACCAGACCAAAAATGTCTTCCCTGAGAAAAGTAATAGAAGAGGTCAGGTTGCCTTTCCTTTCTTAGTAAGCTGCCTGCTTATGCTTTCAGGGCACCATGGGGAACCCTGCCATCAATCCTCATGTCCAAGTGGGCCATGCCAGCTCTCAGGGTCCAGGGCTTTTCAGACATTTGGAGAGGAACTTCTTCGGCCAAGGGCAGGAGCAGTGCCTGTGACAGAGGTGCTACTTGGTACTGACTCTGATAGGGGATAAAACATAAATGAAACCCCTATCTTATTTTTTAAAAAGAGGCTTCCTAAGGATCATTTCTTGAGGAGGGCATGGAAACCCACTTCAGTATTCTTGCATGGAAAATCCCCATGGACAGAGGAGCCTGGCGGACTTCAGTCCACAGAGTCGAAAAGAGTTGGACACGACTGAGTGACTAAGCACATAAATGGTGTGTTATGTAGTTTCTACCTGATTGTCTGGAGTATAAATACAATGTGATCTTGCCTAGAAAATAGAAGCATCTATAATTTTGGTAGACTTTAAAACATCTTTCTACTTTTTAAATATTAACTTTATAATAAAATTTAGAAGTATCTGTAAGAAGAGGACTCATGTCAGTCTTTACCCCTACATCCCTTGTACTTGGCACAGTGTCTGGCACAGAGTGAACTATCAAATATTTGTGACTGGGAGAGTGGAAGGCAAGGGAGGAGATGCTTAGAAATAGAACACGAAGGCTACCACTTTTAAAGGAGCAGCAATTTTCTATAGGTATGTGCTGTACTGTGCCAAGTCACTTCAGTCAAGTCCGACTCTTTGCGACCCTATGGACTGCAGCCCACTAGGCTCCTCTGTCCATGGATTCTCCAGGCGAGAATACAGCACATCTTAAAGCAGATATTTTAAAACGTTCTAAAAAATGTTTTGTCCTCTTTAGGGGACCATAATGCTTTAGTGCTATTTGATACAAATAGTAAGCCACCTACTTTCAGAAAAAAAAAGGCATATACTTTTAAATGTAAACAACATTCATTTGGCTTGATTGAACCTTAATTCACATAATTTGAACATTCTACACTTTACCTGCATGCCTGGTGTGCCACAGTCCATGAGCTTTCAGTCTCAGACACGACTTAGTGACTAAACAAAGTTTACCTGCTATTCTCAAAGGAAATCCTATTTTTCTTTGTGTAACACTGAACTGGCATACTAGGATAGTTATCCATATTTCTGGTTTACCAGAAGGTATAGTTGAATGGGCTTCCATGGTGGCTCAGATGGTAAAGAATCCGCTTGCAATGTGAGAGACCTGGGTTTGATCCCTGGGTTGGGAAGATCCCCTGGAGGAAGGCATGACAACCAACTCCAGTTTTCTTGCCTGGAGAATCCCCATGAACAGGGGAGCCTGGTGGGCTACAGTCCATGGGGTTGCAAAGAATAGGACATGACCAGGTGACTAGGCACAGCACATGGCATATTTGAATGAATGAGTCACTTGCATCCCACAGGAGGGCATGGCAACATACTCCAGTATTCTTGCATGAAGAATCCCATGCATGATTCTATTTACATAGAATAGATAAATATTTAAGGCCCTGTATGCTTGAGGTTCAACATATACTTTCATGAATTTTTCAGAGTTGTTAACTTTGTACTCTCATGTTGAAAGACTGAAGTTATGATCCTCTATCTACATAGTGTATTGATTAGTGCATTTTCAGTTACAAGTAACAGAAACTCAAATCAGAGAGGCTTATGCAGTCAATCAAAATATTGGCTCACTTCACTAAAGTGCAGAGGTAAAGCTGGCTACAATCGGTGTGAAGAAATGCTATTAAGAACCTATATCACTCCATTTCTTAGCTTTCCTTTTCTCTGTGTTGACTTCATCAAGCCTTCTCCATCTGGTAGCAAGATGGACCCACTCGCTATAGGCTAGGTTTCCTCCACTATGTTGTTCCTCAGTCACTTAGTTGTGTTCGACTCTGTGATCTCATGAGCTGCAGCACACCAGGCTTCCCTGTCCTTCATCATTTCCCAGAGCTTGCTCAAACTCATGTCCATTGAGTTGGTGATGCCATCCAACCATCTCGTTCTTTGTCATCCCCTTCTCCTCCTGCCTTCAATCTTTCCCAGCATCAGGGTCTTTCTTAATGAGTCGGCTCTTAGTATCAGGTGGTCAAACTACTGGAGCTTCAGCATCAGTGGCCCCAATGAATATTTGGGGCTGATTTCCTTTAGGATTGACTGGTTTGATCTTCTTTCAGTCTAAGGGACTCTCAAGAGTCTTCTCCTACACAACAGTTCAAAAGCATCAATTCTTCGGTGCTCAGCTTTCTCTATGGTCCAACGCTCATATCCATACATGACTACTGGAAAAAACATATCTTTGACTATATGGACATTTGTGGGCAAAGTAGTGTCTCTGCTTTTGAATATGCTGTCTAGGTTTGTCAGTTTTTCTTCCAAGGAGCAAGCGTCTTTTAATTTCATGGCTGCAGTTACCATCTTCAGTGATTTTGGAGCCCAAGAAAATAATCTGTCACTGTTTCCATTGTTTCCCCATCTACTTGCCATGAAGTGATAGGACCAGATGCCATGATCTTAGTTTTTTGAATCTGAGTTTTAAGCTAGCTTTTTCATTCTCCTCTTTCACCTGCACCAAGAGGTTTCCTCTTTGCTTTTTGCTATAAGGGTGGTATCATCTGAATATCTGAGGTTATTGATATTTCTCCTGGCACTCTTGATTCCAGCTTGTGCTTCATTCATCCTTAGCAAGCCCCAGATGAGAAATAGCTCTTCATTCCTAATAACACCTAGAGCTTAGACTAAAAGTAGACTATATGTGACTCCTCAAAATAAAGTCAAAATGTTGTTATGCCAAAAGAAAGGGATATGGATACCAGGTAGGCAGAAATGTAATGATTGTCTGCTATGCTTATATTCTAAATTTTTGTGGAATTAATCAGAAATCAGGGTAATTAAATTACATCTGAATTATTCACAGACAATTCATTGAGGTGTTTTTTTTTCCCAAATACTATTAAAAGTTCCTTTTTTTAACCTAGAAAATAATTGGGTGATTTTAGTTCATAAAAATTTACCATTAAAATAAAATGGTATTACTGATATAGGTCCATTTTTCAGTTATTAACAATGACTCAAAGATGAAGCATTCTCATTTAAGGCATAAATATATGAAAATGTAGGTTTGTTAAATATGAATATTTATGAGTATAAGCAATAACAGTTGCTGGCTAGACAATAAATCTGAACCCAATCCCCCACCCAAATTACTTGAAAAACATAAATTTTCAAAATTATTTCAAAAGTTGAATAATCCTTTGGTTAAGTAATCTCAGTTCTGTGTGCTTTTGATTTTATACAACCCAGAAAAAAGATCAGTAAATACAAAGTCAGGATGTTTTTATTTCAATAAAAATCTTTAGCATATTAAAACCATGCAATCCCAGGCAAGTAACTTCTTTCAAAAGTTGCACTATAGTCCAAAGAATATTTATGTGAAAAGCAGTTCTAAAATTTACAGAAATCAACATAGATTTATAAAACAAAGGGTTTTCTCCATAATACATTTATAATTCTGCTCCTCACAGATAATTTTTATTTAGCTAGTGTTCTTTTGTCATTATTCAGTTACTTTCTTCTGATGAATTTATTACTGTTTTTGTCTTACAAGCCCATTACAACTGTTTTATTATGGAACTTGTACATAAACAAAGTAGAAAATGCCCTCTATATAATGCTCTGGTTTGTCCTTTTTGACAATGCAAAAAGAATGAGAGATGGTAGTAACAAGCATGAAGAGGGAAGCTATTATTTTTGTAACTTATTTAGAAAATAACTATATGTGAGGTTTAATTTCTTATTTAAGCTACATTTGAATGAATCAAACTATATTATTTTAAATACCAGTGGTTACACTTCTATCATTTTATATGAAATAAATTCAATTTTCAGGCAAGAATTTTAAATTATGCAAAATAATTCCTTAATTAAATATGAAAAATAAGGTCTTGGGAATTAAAAGGTATCACATGAACATATCTATTTAACTAAAAATAATTACTGTGGCAACACATCTTGACATCCAACAATATACTGATTCTAATATCAGATTAATTATACCTGCAGGTAGACAGGTAGAGTTTATGTAGAAAAGTAGATCTCTTTTTGGATCTTTTTGGCTTTGTGCCATGACACATCTGTACATGATTTTCTAATTCAAAATTTGGAAGATATGCTTCTATCAACACTTTCACCAGACAATGTGTGAATATTTCTATGCTCATTTTTAAAGACTATATGGATTAATTATTATGCTTTATTTTCTTAAGAGTTTTACTTTCTTGTTTCCAGAAAAGATTTAAGTATGATATGTGTTTATATGTTATTTATTATCTCTTATTTTGAATATCCAATTGGAAATAGACACTCTCAGTAGAAGAATAATTCATAACATTATTTTCATCGTGAAAAAATCTCATTTTAATTTGTATCATGAATAATGTTACAGAGCTGGAGCCCCTGGAGCTTCAAGTCTTTTTGGACATCTGCTTAATTCCACTGCTTAATAACAAGGCATGATGAAACAGTTGCACTATCAAAAAAAAAATCAGTATTGTATTATTCTTGGTGCATTGCCTTCTGTTTCCCACCTTCTAGACTTTCATAGAAATCTAATAAAAAAACAGAAACAAGCAATTGAAATACAGATGATAAAGTACCTTCTGCATTATCTGGCCACTTGTTTAGCTGTATCTTTAAAATGTCAAAGATCTGGATAAAATTAAAAAGGTTTTGTCAATGATCTCAGTCTTTCTTTTCTCTTAAGCTAAGGTTATGCAATACCTATCTTTAGGTACACCTCGTGAATGGAACACTACCATTAATATTTATTTAGTAGAGTTATTACTCATTTTATGGGAGAATTTCAATAAAAGTTGGATTTCAAAACAAATAACATTTACAGGGTCCTATTCTGTATCAGGTATTCTATATACTTCAATTTATAAAGTTTCATTTGAACATCATAATAAACCAATGTAGTTGCTATTATAACCATTTTACAAAATGGTCGATCTTCTAGATCATTGTCTAGAAGACTGTCTCAGTCACCAAGCTGGTGAATTAAGTACAGGGAATTAAACCTCAGATTCCAACTTTTAAACTAGCATTCTTTTTATTATACTACATTTAACACAATAAGTAATAGCAATCAGGCATATTAGATATTAGCATCCATTATATGCCATACAGTTTTCCTATCTGTCATGATCCCATAAGATTATTTCTATTTTTCCAGATATGTAAATTGATGATCAAAAAACCTATGCAGTTAGTTGCCCATTGTTACCCAGCAGGTAAGGAGTGAAACTCAGATTCAAATTCAAGCCATGCACCTGAAATAGATGGAGAAACAGTGGAAACAGTGTCAGACTTTATTTTGGGGGGCTCCAAAATCACTGCAGATGGTGACTGCAGCCATGAAATTAAAAGACGCTTACTCCTTGGAAGAAAAGTTATGACCAACCTAGATAGCATATTCAAAAGCAGAGACATTACTTTGCCGACTAAGGTCCGTCTAGTCAAGGCTATGGTTTTTCCCGTGGTCATGTATGGATGTGAGAGTTGGACTGTGAAGAAGGCTGAGCGCCGAAGAATTGATGCTTTTGAACTGTGGTGTTGGAGAAGACTCTTGAGAGTCCTTTGGACTGCAAAGAGATCCAACCAGTCCATTCTGAAGGAGATCAACCCTGGGATTTCTTTGNAGGAAGAAAAGTTATGACCAACCTAGATAGTATATTGAAGAGCAGAGACATTACTTTGCCGACTAAGGTCCGTCTAGTCAAGGCTATGGTTTTTCCTATGGTCATGTATGGATGTGAGAGTTGGACTGTGAAGAAGGCTGAGTGCCAAAGAATTGATGCTTTTGAACTGTGGTGTTGGAGAAGACTCTTGAGAGTCCCTTGAACTACAAGGAGATCCAACCAGTCCATTCTGAAGGAGATCAGCCCTGGGGTTTCTTTGGAAGGAATGATGCTAAAGCTGAAATTCCAGTACTTTGGCCACCTCATGCGAAGAGTTGACTCATTGGAAAAGACTCTGATGCTGGGATGGATAGAGGGCAAGAGGAGAACAAGATGACCGAGGATGAGATGGCTGGATGGCATCACAGACTTGATGGACGTGAGTCTGAGTGAGTTGGTGGTAGACAGGGAGGCCTGGCGTGCTGTGATTCATGGGGTCTCAAAGAGTCAGACACAACTGAGTGACTGGACTGAACTGAACTAAGGGAAAGGTACTGAGCCATTCAGGTATGATAAAAATCCAATCCCTTATGATTGTACAGTGGAAGTGACAAGTAGATTCAAGAATAGATCTGATAGAGTGCCTGAAAAACTATGGATGGAAGTTTGAAACATAGTACGGGAGGTGGTGATCAAAATCATCCATGAGAAGAAGAAATGGAAAAATGCAAAATGGTTGGCTCAGGAGGCCTTGCAAATAACAGGAAAGAGAAGCAAAAGACAAAAGAGAAAAGGAAAGGTATACCCATCTGAATGCAGAATTCCAAAGAATAGCAAGGAGAGATAAAGTCTTCCTCAGTGATCAATGGAAAGAAATAGAGGAAAATAATAGAATGTGAAAGACTAGAGATCTATTCAACAAAATTAGAGATACAAAGGGAACATTCCATGCAAGTTCAGCTCAGTCGCTCAGTCCTGTCCGACTCTTTGTGACCCTATGGACTGCAGCATGCCAGGATTCCCTGTCTTTCACTGTAAAGATGGGCATAATACAGGACAGAAAAGTTTTGGATCTAATAGAAGCAGACGATATCAAGAAGAGGTGGCAAGAATACAAAGAAGAACTATAAAGAAATCTTAATGACCCAGATAACCATGATGGTGTGATCACTCACCTAGAGCCAGACGTCCTGGAGTGTAAAGTCAAGTGAGCCTTAGGAAGCATCAGTAGAAACAAAGCTAGTGGAGGTGACGGAATTCTAGTTGAGCCATATAAAATCCTAAAAGATGATGCTGTGAAAGTGCTGCCCTCAGTATGCCAGCAAATTTGGAAAACTCAGCAGTAGCCGTGGGCCTGGAAAATGTCATTTTTCATTCCAGTCCCAAAGAAAGGCAATGCCAAAGCATGTTCAAAGTACTGCACAATTGCTCCATCTCACACGCTAACAAAGTAATGCTCAATTTTCCAAGCCAAGCTTATACAGTATGTGAACAGAGAAATTGCAGATCTTCATACTGTATTTAGAAAAGGCGGAGGAACTAGAGATCAAATTGCCAACATCTGTTGGTTGGCTCATAGAAAAAGCAAGAGAATTCCAGAAAATCATCTGCTTCATTGACTTTGCTATTCCTTTGACTGTGTAGATTAGGACAAACTGTGGAAAATTCTTAAAGTGACGGTAATACCAGACCACCTTACCTGCCTCCTGAGAAAGCTGTATGCAGTTCAGGAAGCAACAGTCAGAACCGGACATGGAATAGCAGACTGGTACCACATTGGGAAAGGGGTAGGTTAAGGCTGTATATTGTCAGCCTGCTTATTTAACTTATATGCAGAGTACAACATGAGAAACTCTGGACTGGATGAAGCACAAGCTGGAATCAAGATTGCAGGGAGAAATATCAATAACCTGATATATGCAGATGACACCACCCTTATGGCAGAAAGTGAAGAGGAATTAAAGAGCCTCTTGAAGGTAAAAGAGGAGAGTGAAAAAGCTGGATTAAACTCAACATTCAAAAAAACTAAGATCATAGCATCTGGTCCCATCAGTTCATGATGAATAGATGGGGAAACAATGGAAACAGTTACAGACTTTATTTTCTCGGGTTCCAAAATCACTGAAGATGGTGACTGCCACCATAAATTAAAAGATGCTTGCTGCATGGAAGAAAAGGTACGATAAACCTAGAAAGTGTATTAAAAATCAGAGACATTACTTTACCAACAAAGGTCCATCTAGTCAAAGCTATGATTTTTCCAGAAATCATGTATGGATGTGAGAGTTGGACTATGAAGAAAGCTGTTCAGTTCAGTTTAGTTCAGTCACTCAGTTGTGTCCGACTCTTTGCGACCCCATGAACCACGGCATGCCAGGCCTCCCCATCCATCACCAACTCCTGGAATTTACCCAAATTCATGTCCATTGAGTTTTGATGCCATCCAACCATCTCAACCTCTGTTGTCCCCTTCTCCTTCTGCCCTCAATCTTTCCTAGTATCAGGGTCTTTTCAAATGAGTCACCAATTCACATCAGGTGACCAAAGTACTGGAGTTTTCAGCATCAACATCAGTCCTTGCAATGAACACCCAAGACTGATCTCCTTTAGGATGGACTGGTTGGATCTCCTTGCNGGAGGAGAAGGGGACGACAGAGGATGAGATGGCTGGATGGCATCACTGACTCAATGGACACGAGTCTGAGTGAACTCCGGGAGTTGGTGATGGACAGGGAGGCCTGGCGAGCTGTGATTCACGGGGTTGCAAAGAGTCAGACACGACTGAGCCACTGAACTGAACTGAACCTGACTCCAACATTTAAATTCTCCCTAAGATAGCATGCTGACTTTCAATTGTAAGGAAAAACTTGCAAAAACTACAAGTCAATCTATGTGAGACGATTAGATGATAATTTAGGAGTTATCATGTTAAAGTCACCATTAAAGACTTCTTTTCCATTGTCTCACATATGTGAGGTGTTAATTTCAGAAGCTTTCTCAGTTAATAGAAAATTAATAAATATTATTAGTTAATTGAAATTTTCATTTTACTTAGGCCTGAATATTTGGCAATATGCACTGTATTTTGAAAATTATGGCAGAGTGTATATAGCTTTTTACATAATCAAATTAATAAAAGGTGTTATAATTGATTCAGTTAGCAAAAGAAGACTAAACAAATATAAGAAAAAACAGAAAAATACATAAAATTCAATTTTGTGAAGTGATCTAGTCTATAAGCAAGTTGGTACACAATCTCATAAATAAATTAATACTATACATATATACATACTCACATAAACATGATGGAATGGGCAGGAAGTTCAAAGAAATAAAGTCTCAGAATCCCTAGGCAATAGAGACTTAAGATATTTTAAAATCAATTTTATTCTGAGATAATTTATATAAAATATGATACACTCATTTTAAGTGTACTGTCCAATAAGTTTTGACAAATCAATAAACCTGTGTAACCACCACCACCATGAAGATAAAGAACATTTATATTATTCAAAATTTTTCTGGTATCCCTATTAAGTTAATCCTACTTTCTTAGTCCTAGTTAACCACTTTATATCACTTTGGATTAGTTCTGCCTATTCTAGAACTTCACATACGTGAAATTATACACTATATGCAATTTTTCGTCTGTCTTTTTCTCACTATAACACTTTTAAGACTTCCCCATATAGTTGCAAATATCAATAGTCTATTCCTTTTTATTGCTGATTAATATTCCATTGTATGTATTATCACAAATGGTCTATCCATTCACAAGTTAATAGACATTTGGATTATTTTCAGTTTTTTAATACTATAAATAAATTGGATATTAATATTGTATATAGGTATATTTTTATTTCTCTTGGTAAATACTTAAGAAAGGAATTATAGGGTTATGTAAGTGTATGCTAACTGTACCTGCAACACTCAAACTGTTCTCCAAATAGTTTGTACCCTTCTATACTATACCAGCGATATATAAGAGTTTCAGTTGCATCATATGTCAGTCTTTTTAAATTTTAGTCATTTCAGCAAGTATGCAGTGATTTACATTGTTGTTCTAATTTGCATTCGGGCAACAGTTGTGAAGAGGACTAGACTAGCAACTAAGAATCCTAGTTAAAATGATTGACAATAGAATCTCCAAAAATAGAAGCAGCTCATGCAGCTCAATATCAGAAAAGCAAACAACCCAGTCAAAAAGCAGGCAGAAGACCTAAACAGACATTTCCAAAGATATACAGACAGCTAAGAAACATGAAAAGATACTCAACAGGGCTTATGATTAGAGAAATGCAACTCAAAACCACAATGAGGTATCACCTCACAGTGGTCAGATGGCCATTATCAAAAAATCTATGAACAATAAATGTTGGAGAGGGTGTGAAGAAAAGGGAACCCTCTTGCAATATCGGTGGGAATGTAAATTGATACAGCCACTATGGAGAACGGTATAGAGATTTTTTTTTTTTAATTAGGAATAAAACTACCATATGACCCAACAATCCCACTAATGATCATACACACCGAGGAAACTAGAATAGAAAAAGACACATATACCATAATGTTCACTGCAGCACTATTTACAGTTGATCAAACATGGAAGCAACTTAGATGCCCATTGACAGATGAATAAAGAAGTTGTTGTACATATATACAATGAAATATTACTCAGGCATAAAAAGGAACACATTTGAGTCAGTTCTAATGAGGTGGATGAACCTAGAACCTACCATACAAAGTGAGGTTAAGTCAGAAAGAGACAAACAAATATCATATACTAACACATATACTTGGAATCTGGAAAGATGGTATGATAAACCTGTTTGCAGGACAGTAGTGGAGATACAGCCACAGAGAACAGACTTGTGGACACATGGGAGAAACAGGGAGGGACACATTGGAACAGTAACACTGAAACATATACACTACCGCATGTGAAACAGATAGCCACCGGCAATTTTCTGTATGACACAGGGAGCTCAAACCCTGTGCTCTGTGGCAACCTCGAGGGGTCGAATGTGGTAGGAGGAGGCAGGTTCAAGAGGGAGGGCACCTATGTATACCTATGACTGATGGATGTTGATGTATGGCAGAAACTAACACAATACCCTCCAATTAAAAAATAAATTAAAAATATTGACAGTAGAGTCACACATAGATCTGAATCCCAGATCTGATACCTACTATGGGCATACCCGGAGATACTGAGGCTTTGGTTCCAAACCAAGGCATTAAGGAGAGTACTGCATTAGAACAAGTCACACAAATTTTGTTTTGTTTCAAAAAAGTTATGCCTACTCTATACTATTGTCTATTAAGTGTACAATAATATTATGCATTAGTTTTACCTTAATTAAAAATACATTATTGCTAAAAGATACTAACCATTATCTGGGTAATTGGTAATCTTTTTGTGATAGTATCATAAAAAGATTACTGACCACAGCTCACCAGGACAAATATAATAACAATGAAAAAGTTTGAAATCTTAGGAGAATTACTAAAATGTGACACAAACATGATGTGAGAAAATGCTGTTGGAAAAAATGTCGCTACAGATTTGCTTAATGCAGGGTTGCCATGAATCTATTTGTAACAAGAGCAGTATCAATGAATTGTAGTGCAATAAAACGAGGTATGCTTGTGTACATGTGACTATGAACAAGTCGTCTTAGCTTCTCTATGCCTCAAGTTTCTCCTTTGCAAGCCACAATACAAAGAGCACCTTGCTCAGATTTTGTTTTGAACTTTAAAAATAATATAAACTTAAAGCACCACACACTGTGCCTGGATCAGTGTTCAACGAAAGTTAACTATTATTATTATTCCTATCTCACAGAATATGTAGAGTTATACATTTTTTACTTTATATTGAGCTTACTTCTATTGACCATAACAATAATGCTATGCCATTACAGAATCTGTCTTACCCAGCATATGAAAGTGCTTTAAAGTAATTTTTTAATAGATAAATCTAATTTCTCCAAAGTTAACCATAATATAAACAAACTTACTCAAGAAAGTATGTCTGCATCTAATTCTATTTTTTTTTTAATGTTTTGGTGTTTTTTCTAGGTTAGGACTTGATCCCAACAAAATATTCAGATAGCATTACCTTACATGGCCTTAATCCTAGAAAGTAGTAGTATCAAGTATTTAAAGCAACCTAGAATAGATCACAAGCATTCTGCCTACACTACTCCTTCCTCATCCACAAGCAATCTTTGTGGTTTCAATAACTCCCTAAAATGCCAACTTCCATTTTATCCTTACATCAAGAGGACCAACATGTTCTCTCTTCCCTCGATGGGTCAAATTCCCAGCCCAGCTGCTCCCACCCAGGGTGTAGGCAGTTTACTAGCCCTGCCTGCAACCACTCCACTGTGGCCTAGTGACACCACAATCAACTTCCCTTTCACTCATACTATTGCCAGATTTTCCTCAGGTCTGATAGCACTGCCAAATCATCTAGCTTTTGCTTCTGTGTGGTCTGAGAGAATTGGCACAAAGAGAAGTAGTAACTTCCTGTTTGGTTTTCTTTCACAATTAGGAAAGAGGATTAGAAGTAGCCAAGAGAGACTTATTTTTGAAGAAAAGAGTCATTCTGAGAAATATAAAGAGATGCCTTAAAACTCTAAAAAGTTAAGAGTTTGAACTAATCAGTATTCAGTCATTAACTTACTCAGTGACCCTTAATATATATTCTTCTTGAATACTTAGCTTTTTATGAACTATTACAGAATACTATTTAAAAAGCTTACTATTATTGATGTCTGTTAACATTACATATGCAACTAACAAATTTATATAGTGGTTTTGTTTTCCATTTCTCTAATGTAAAAATCGTGTGTGAATGTTGTAACCACTATGAGTTTGAAAGATTAGGTAACAGGGCATGCCACCATCACCACTATCAATACCCAGAACAAACCATTTTGAGGGCCAGGCTAAAGGTACCAGGGAGAGTTACAGTAAGAACAAAATAGAAGCCTGCCACAAGACAGCTGGCAGGGATAGTTATCAATGAGAGTCTTCAGGCACAGCAAACAAGTGGAACCCTATTAATCAGTATTGGGAATAAATATAAGGCAAGAACCAGTCAACAACCAGGGTATCTAAGGGTAACAATCATACAGATTTATCTGCCCATTGGATTACACTGGTCCTGAAAGGTAAAGAGGTCTATCTTACCATTCAAGGCCCTAAACATGTGCTGTTTGAGAGAAAAACCAGAAACCATTCACCATGCCACAGGGTCCATTTGTTCAGTTGTACACTCAGTCGTTTCCAACTCTTTGTGACCCCATGGACTGCATGCAATACCAGGCTTCCCTGTCCTTCACCATCTCTCAGAGCTTGCTCAAACTCATGTCCATTGAGTCAGTAATACCATCCAACTATCTTGGCTTCTCTCATCTCCTTCTTCTCCTGCCTTCAATCTTTCCGAGCATCAGGATCTTTCCTAATGAGTCAGCTCTTCCCATCAGGTGGCCAAACTACTGGAGTTTCAGTATCAGTTGTGCCAATGAATATTGAGGGCTGATTTCCTTTAGGACTGACTGATATGATCTTCAAGTCTAAGGGACTCTCAAGAGTCTTCTCCAACACCACAGTTCAAAAGCATCAATTCTTCAGGACTCAGCCTTCTTTATGGTACAACTTTCAAATCCATACATGACTACTAGAAAAACCATAGCTTTGACTATACAGACCTTTGTGGGCAAAATAAAGTCACTGCTTTTTAATACGCTGTCTAGGTTTGTCAGAGCTTTTCTTGCAAGGAGCAAGCATCTTTTAATTTCATGGATATAGTCACCATCTGCAGTGATTTTGGAGCCCAAGAAAATAAAGTCTGTCACTGCTTCCGTTGTTTCCCCATCTATTGGCCATGAAGTGATGGGACTGGATGTCATGATCTTAGTACTCCCTTCTTTATGCCTCATTTCTGGTATTTTTTTTTTTTCTCACAGGCCCATCCTTACTCACTCTATTTCTAGAGCTGAGAAAAAAGCAAATTGGGGTTTACTACATCCCCCAGTCTTTTGCTTAAATTAAGTCAAAGTCAAAATCTTGTACCTGGGGTTGGACATACTAAAGAATAGGCTTCCCTCACGCTTGGCTACTTCTTCCAGTCTAACAACAGCTTTCCGGACTTCACCTTTCCTACTTACCTAAGCATGTTATATTCCAGACCCTCCATGTCTAACTAGAACTCAATTATTGACTCCTCCTGAATTCAGTCCTGTGACCATCCATGCATTACACTTACAATCACCCTTGGCTTTTCCTCTATAACCACTCAGGAGACTATAGCTAGAGAAGGTTGATTAGAGAAAAGTCCACCATTGCCATGAAGATGATAAGGAAAAGGCCTTCATGAATAAGAAATATGAAAATCCCTTCAATACTGAGCAGATATGAGCCATAGGAGATTCCACACATGAAGTTCTTAAAGTGTTTCCACAGACTATAATGTTGGCATCTGAATTTTCTCACTATGATTCCCACAAGCTCATATGTAGCCTATACAAAGACACTAATCTCCTTTGAAAAACTCAGGCCTTATGACCCAGCAATCCCACTGCTGGGCATACACACAGAGGAAACCAGAATTGAAAGAGACATGTGTACCCCAATGTTCATTGCAGCACTGTTTATAATAGCCAGGACATGGAAACAACCTAGATGTCCATCAGCAGATGAATGGATAAGAAAGCTGTGGTACATATACACAATGGAGTATTACTCAGCCATTAAAAAGAATACATTTGAATCAGTTCTAATGAGATGGATGAAACTGGAGCCTATTATACAGAATGAAGTAAGCCAGAAAGAAAAACACCAATACAGTATACTGACACATATATATGTGAAATTTAGAAAGATAGTAATGATGACCCTATATTTGAGACAACAAAAGAGACACAGACATATAGAACAGACTTTTGGTCTCTGAGGGAGAGGGAGAGGGTGGGATGATTTGGGAGAATGGCATTGAAGCATGTATACTATCATGTAAGAAACGAGGCACCGGTCTATGTTCAATGCAGGATGCTGGATGCTTGGGGCTGGTGCACGGGGATGATCCAGAGAGACGTTGTGGGGTGGGAGGTGGGAGCGGGATTCAGGATTGGGAGTTCGTGTACACCTTTGGTGGATTCATGTCGATGTATGGCAAAGCCAATAGAGTATTGTAAAGTAAAATAAANTTGAGACAACAAAAGAGACACAGACATATAGAACAGACTTTTGGTCTCTGAGGGAGAGGGAGAGGGTGGGATGATTTGGGAGAATGGCATTGAAGCATGTATACTATCATGTAAGAAACGAGGCACCGGTCTATGTTCAATGCAGGATGCTGGATGCTTGGGGCTGGTGCACGGGGATGATCCAGAGAGACGTTGTGGGGTGGGAGGTGGGAGCGGGATTCAGGATTGGGAGTTCGTGTACACCTTTGGTGGATTCATGTCGATGTATGGCAAAGCCAATAGAGTATTGTAAAGTAAAATAAAGTAAAAAAAAAAAAAAATTTTAAAAAAAAGAAAAAGAAAAACTCAGACCTCAGCTACCTTGACACACAGAGGATAATTTAAACTTTCAAGGAGGAAACAAAACAAATCAGTTACAAGCTATCCTAATCATTTTTAGCTAACTTTCCATATTTTAAGATTTTTATTCCCAGATAAATGAATTATATCCTGAAAGATCTTACCCAGCTTCACAGCTCTCTTGTGTACTGGACAGATATGAATTTAATAAATATGCATTCAAATATGAAAAATGCATATTAGTTTTGTAAGTATTATGCATTCTATCTACTCTAGACATCCCTTACCACAGAAGTCAGAATATATATTTTTATCATGTATTTAAGATTCTCTCGTGGTTTAAATTCTTTCCATTTTCCTTCCAAATATAGTATCTGGTTGCAGAATGAAGCTGACATGTCTGCACAAATGGAGGTGGAACATCCAAGCCTCCAGGTGATATATCACATCCTGCTTGGTCTCTGAGTTGCCCTCTGGTTGTCGCTGCTTCTATAGTATTGTAACCATGTGGCCACTGAGTATACTTCTGAGTTGTGCTGTGCAGCATGGTCTTTAGAGTGCATCCTGTTACCAATGTAAATGTACATGGACTTGGCCATAGCCTCCAGTTACAAAGAAATCCTATAGTCTCTGGTTTATATGGCTTTAGTCATCTTCCTGCTGATAGCTAGAAAATATAGCACTTATAGATGGTCTTGGGGACCCAGGGCTTTTTATTTGTTTTCTCCACACCACTTCGAAGTGAACCTTCACTCAGGCTCACCCTATTTGATAATTCCTCAATTACTGCTATGTAAATACTCCTGGCATTTCACATGCATGGGACCTCTTTGCAAAATTTTCCATTGTCCTAGGCTATGTCCAGAAAAGCAGGACATCAGGTCCTCTGGTCTCTGGCATCCTCAAACTCACTTGGTTGTTGCTAACACCTTCTCCTTAAGGATTCACCCTTAAGGGGAGAATCAGAATACCAGGTCCCGATCTTTGGTTCTTCTCTTCATCTTATTCCCAGGCTCCATCTCTCAACGTCCACATGAGTTTTCCTCTTCCTATGTGTCAAAAACATTTCCTTGCATTGCAACCTTTTTCTCCTAGGCTGTAGTTCCATCATATAAATTGCCTGATCCTCTCCAAGCTGAATGTCTGCTTTGGAAGGTTCTGAAAAAAATCATTTCCTTCTCAAGTGAATCAGGCTTTCTCAACAATCAAAAGTCCTTACTTTCAGATTATAAAAAAAAATTCCCATTTAAAAATTCTATGCCAATATATCCCTGGTTTTAACAGGGCTAAGCTTTCCCTCATAAAGCCAGACATGCTATTGATTCAGTGATTTGGCGAGCTGGATTCCTAGGAACTGGAAAAGACTGAAAATTAAAGCACACTGATTTGACACCTCAAAGTTAGTATCTCTATAATACTTCCATCTACCCATTTATCTCTCTATGCTATATATTTACCACCATATAAACATAATTGCTGGACACACTTGGCCTTCAAGGCAAGGATAAAGAATAAAACCCCAGCATCCATAGATGCTCCTTTTCAGTGAATAATTCGCTGAAGTTATAGAAACTCCTATCTGAGACACTATCTCATCTAAAGTATATGACCTTGTCTATTACAAGGGCACAGTTTACTAATACCTTAACTGGACAATAACCATAAAAACTAATTAACATATAGCATATATGTATTAAAAACAGAAGAGCTTTTCTGTTACACATAGTAGAATAAAATGAAACTAAAACTCATGCTTGAATAATAAGTATATAAAGTAATAATCTTAAGTCTTTACATAAAAGAACTATTCAAAAAGAGTTGCTACATATATCACTGGGAAAACCTGCAAGAATTCCATCTCTCTAGTGTCAAAGGGCAGTTATAATAGATTTCAGAGCTGCCCCAAGATTAGGCATGAAATGTGTTATCTGATGAACACTGTGAATAAAGGAAAATTCAAGGCTACCATGTATTGAATGGATGCTAAGTGCCTTTGGTTGAATCTATAATATCTCATTTAGTTCTCACAACAACTCTGCAAAGGGAGCAAAATTTCATATTTAGAGATTAAGAGATGGGAGCCACAATCATCCGCAGAGGTAAATGGACTCAATTCTGGCAGTCGACAAATCCCTCAAAGCAGGACTAAAGCAAGTTCATGAAATTGCTCCACAGTCTTCCTGTGGGGGCCGAAGAATTAGAAACAAGTTCCAACACTGCCAAACACAGTACCAATACAAATTACACTTTCACTTCTAAACTTACACTTTATGTTTTTAATTTATTTTGTTTAATTTATTTAATTTATTTTTTTTTTATTTTACTTTACAATACTGTACTGGTTTTATACAGAGTGGAGTAAGCCAGAAAGAAAACCACCAATACAGTATACTAACACATATATATGGAATATGGAATTTAGAAAGATGTTAAACTTATACTTTAAATTCAGCTTTTGGTTCTTGTTATCTGAGATTTAGCACTGGTTGACTCCCATTCAAGCCAACAGATACTTCAGTCAGTTCATCAGTGAATAGACAACTTATATTTAAAAAGTAGTCTCTTTAGAGAAAGTATCTCAGCAGGACTTGAATAGGTTCTGAAGAGCAGCACTCTCCTTTCAGTAGAATAAATTTACTCAAGGTGACCCCTCTCTTCAGTCCTCACACAGTCTTTGCAAGAAACAGCAAGAACTAACAACAACAACCAAAAAAGTGGTACTTCTCTCCCCTGGTCCTTTCCTCTCATAGCTACCTGCAAGTATACATCTCTGTCTCTTACTTCTCTAAAGTTCCTTTTAAATGCACTGCAGGGGTTTTAGTAAAATTTAGAATCCGATTTTTTTTTTTTAATTTTTCAAGTGACTTAAAAACTAGCACTAGGACATGTTGCTCTGTGGCATGTTACTATTGAAGATCCAATAGAGAGCAAGGATAACATCTGCTTTTCAAATTTTGCTGTATATATTTTATTCAATTTTACAATATTTCCCTCAGAGGCTGGGGAAGGTCAGGTTTTATTTTCATTTACAGGCTGGAGGTAGAGTAAAGCTTGGTTAGCAGCTGCATGTCATACCAGAAGCAAGTAAAACACACAGGACTGTAGGATTTAGGTCTCTGTTCAGGGTAAAATACACTAAACCAGAATTTTTCGAAGAATTACTTTTTAAAAAATGGCTCCTTAGTGTGTTCCAAGAGATACTTTTGTAAAAAACAGTTTCTTAGTGTATAAATTTGAGCAATCTCCTATACTAAATGTGCCTCCAGAGATAAACAATGAATACATTACAGGTTTTGCAAAATCCTGTAATTAAAAACAGTAACAAAAATTTTGTTTATTTAACTCAACATCATTTCCTGTAGCATCTTTTGTTTGTTAGTTTAGTAAGTATTAGCTTATATTGATAAAATACATTTTGGTAAATGCTCCCTTAAACCATACCATCTCTCTTTTACCTTATAGTATATGAGCAAAAAACCACTTGTCTCAGTCAAGAGCACATCTAAGTTACCACCAAGAAGAAAGAGAGAAAGTGAGGGAGGGAGGGGAAAGAAGAGAGGGAAAAAAGGGGGATACAGGGAGAGAGAGAGGGAGAGTCTCTTACCTGACTTTACTACTTCTGTCAATGGTTATTTTCAACAATATCATGTCTCCCTAGGCCAGCCCCTCTATTCCAATTGGTTTATCTCATTAATTGGATTATGATCCTTCATTTAGTGACAAAAAGAGCTCCTATTAAACAGTAGACACTACATCAGTCACAAATAGAAATTAAAACATAGTTCTTATCCTGGAAGAGCTACCTTGTAAAAGGGGAGATAAGCAAGTACAAAACAGTATGTCTTGATAAGGTGAGCATGGAGGTGGAATATTGCCAAGAGGGAAGAAAGGCAAATCTTGCTGAGAGAGTTAGGACATGACTTCCTCTTATTCTTCAGCTGGAAACATTTTAGAAAACAGTGCTTATCCATATGGGTGATAAGTAGTTGTTAGCAAAGCAAATTATAGAGAATAACACAGCCTACAGAGAATACTCTCTAGTACTGCATATAAATGAAGAAATCAGGGTTTACTTGACACAGTGCATGATCATATCCTAGGACACATATTCAGGAGTACTAGCAGAAGAGCCATGGAGATTATCTTTCTATCTGTCCATACACACACACACACACAAATATATATATACACATACACACACACACATATACTAATATATATGTATATATACAAAAAAAAAACAGTAAGGTGTTTAAATTTTATCCTAAAGAAAATACAGTTATTGATTACATATCACTTTTAGCCATTTTAAGTCAATTTAAATCCGAAAGATTCTTCCAACTCTTGCAACTGCTTATTCTGAAACTTCAAGGATCTTTTCTCTGTGGACACAGCCAATGTCTATCCATACAACCAGGCCAAAAATATGAAGCCTGTTATACTGTAACTTCCCTGACTGCCTCAAACAGACTCCCTCCTATGAACATCTTTACTATCCACTAACTCTGTGATCTACTTACTGCCTTGTAAGCTACTCTTTTGTAAATATGTTTACTTTCCACAGCTGGCAAATGCCTCAAAAGCAAGGAACCATATTGTGTATCCTTGGGACAGCACTGTGGTGGTTCCCGGTGATCCCTACCTCTGCTATTCAGTCTCTTGTATAATCTTCTCTTGAACCTGAGCTGGACATAGTATCACCTCTGTACAAATAGAATAAAGTAAAAATGACACGGTTTTGTTTCCAAAAACAAGTTACAGAAGACTCTGGCTTCTGTCTTTCTCTTTTTCTCTTGCTCTCTCCCTTGCTCGCTTTTCCTGGAGTAATAAATGGCAACCCACTCCAGTATTCTTCCCTGGAGAATTCCATGAACAGAGGAGACTTGGGGGCTACAGTCCATGGAGTANCGTGCATTTATGTGTGGGGTGTTTGCATGTATGCTTGCAGAGGGATGGAGAAAAGCTATGGAATTTATGCTTTCATTTTGTTAGAGATGAACTCTTTTCTTCTGTTATTTCAAGAGCATCTCTTAAAAGTTGCTGACTAAATTGCCAGAATCAATGGCTTTTTAAATAGGCCTCTTTTAGAGAAAAAAATGTCATTATGTCTGTCCTTTCCTGAAACTTTATTTTTCTAGTTTAGTACTTTAGTCATCTTATTAAATAGACTTTCATACTTACAAAATAAAATCTACTTTTGCTATGATACTTCTACACACTTCAGTTTCATATTTCCATCTCAAAGTTAGAAACCTTTGCTCAGATGTTCTGCCATTATGTCAGATTCAACTTAGCATCACTTTTCCCACAAAACATCCCAACTTCCAGATTTCTGTTAATTCCACCACAGTCTTCTGTGGACTTTGACCCTCCACCCCTTGCTGTTTCTTACACTTCAGTCCTATTCTAAGGAAAGCTTCTTTGAGGAGGTAATATTTAATCATGGTGTAAAAGCGATCACGGGGAGCACAACCTGTCATTGGGGAAAATATTGTGCAACAGCCTGATACCAGGACAAACAGATNCTGTGGACTTTGACCCTCCACCCCTTGCTGTTTCTTACACTTCAGTCCTATTCTAAGGAAAGCTTCTTTGAGGAGGTAATATTTAATCATGGTGTAAAAGTGATCACGGGGAGCACAACCTGTCATTGGGGAAAATATTGTGCAACAGCCTGATACCAGGACAAACAGATATAGGGTCCCAAAGGCTCCTGATTTTTTCTTCAGGTAGAGCATGCCATGGGTATTATAGAACATTGAAATGTTCTATGGAGGGTCTGGAGGATACAATCATTAATAAGACAGAGCATCCATCTTTTTTAGAGCTTAGAGCTAAGTAGTTGGAACTTACTTTCTACCTGGTATTATGGCAATCCCAAGAAGGATAACAGGTGAGGGATCAGCCTGGGGATTCCAATGGAGTCTTCTGCTTCAGTAGACTTAAAGGGAGAGTAGCAATTAGCCTGATAAAAAGGGGTAAAGGAGTGTGGAAGAAGGTGTTCCAGGAGGAATGTGCTTTTCACACAAGAACATTGAAGGAAGAATTAACAGGCTGCTTGCCAACAATTTTACCAGCCTGATATAGCAGGAGCTTGAAGTTCATGGCATAAGGGGAGAGATTTCATGACAGAGCATGAAGAGTCTAATATGACAGGTTAAGGACTTTTTATTTATAATTAGGCTATCAGCTCTCATATTCTTCAAACTATATCCAATCCTCTTTTAAAGAAAAAACTATATACCCCAAAGGATATATTCAGTGAGGTCTTTGAATTTAAGTTAAAAAAAATTTTATTTCAGAAACTAAAATTATAGTCTGTGAAAATGTCATTAAATTAAGGATTCTTATTAAAAAATGAGAATTCTAGTCTTTTTTAGTAGGTCAAATACTTTTTAATAACAAAAATTACATATAAATTACAGACCTCTCAGAATAAGATGTGTGGGGTCTGCTGTTATGAATTGAAGTAATATTGTGTATAGTTGATGAACAACCATTGGAGAGGTTATATTTTAATTAGATGTGTACTTAACTAATGTATGTGTATTTAAATTTTATGAAAACATAATGGATTCACATTTAGAATAAAGAAAAAATATAAAAATCTTTCAAAAGCATATAGTAGAAGGGATTTAATCTCATAGCTATCTTCCTTCGGTCCAGTTCTGACATCCCCGCTCCCTACAATTATAACCATTTTTATTTCATTTTCTTGTATATTCTTTCAAAGTTTTCTTATGTACATATCAGCAGAAAGGAATTTGATATCTTATTTTCACAAATGTTATAGCAAATTTCACTCACAGTGATCAGACGTGTACCTTGCTTTTCTTCTCTACGCGTGCACGCGCGCACACACGTATATACGGGCTTCCTAGGTGGCACTAGCAGTAAAGAATTTGCCTGCCAGTGCAGGAGACAAAAGAGACGCAGGTTTGATCCCTGGGTTGGGAAGATGCTTTAAAGGTGGGCATGGCAACCCACTTCAGTATTCTTGCCTAGAGAATCCCTTGGACAGAGGAGCCTGATGGGCTAGGGTCAATAAAGTCACAAAGAGTCACACACAACTGAAGTGACCTCACACACGCATGTATGTGTGCACATACATACATACAAGAAATTTTTATATTGAAGATGTTTTGTATCAGTGCATACTTACATTCTTTATTCTTTTGTTAATAGCTTTGTAGTTTAATATGACTTTGTTGTTCCCTGATTAATGACCTTTGGATTGTTAACAGTTCTATGCTATTATGTGCTGTTCCACAGTAACTAAATTTGAATACATGACATTCTGCACATTAGAAAGTATATCTCTAATAAATTCCCAGAAGTGGAGTTGCATTTTAGTAATTATTTTCAAATTACTGTCCAGAAGGTTTATATAAATATACATTTCTACTAGTAATATACAAGAGCACGTGTTTCCATAAGTCACCAGCAGACTGTAGGTGTTAGTAAGTTTTTGCTGTGTTAACAAACAAGGCCACTCTCTCTATGGGTTACTGTTTTTAAAATAATCTTTTCTTGCATGTGTAACATGAAGTCTCTGTGGGTCAGCTGTGTGTTGACCTTATCAAACTAAGTCTCTTCTCATTCCTAGGACGCAGGCTGATTGGATACCCCTTATCTGAGGTATACTGTTTTCATGGTAGAAGACAGAAACAAGATAAGGTAGCTGAACCAAATCAGACATTCACAGAGAAAGCTGCATATTCTATTGACCAAAGCACATAACATGTCTAAGATAATGTCAGTGGGGTAGGAAATGAAATCTGTTGCAAGGGAATTTAACAAGGGAGAGAATAAATTATTTATGAGTGAATAATACAGTCTAACAAAATGTTGGATGTGAGAGTTGGACTGTGAAGAAGGCTGAGCACCAAAGAATTGATGCTTTTGAACTGTGGTGTTGGAGAAGACTCTTGAGAGTCCCTTGGACTGCAAGGAGNTAGTCAAGGCTATGGTTTTTCCTGTGGTCATGTATGGATGTGAGAGTTGGACTGTGAAGAAGGCTGAGTGCCAAAGAATTGATGCTTTTGAACTGTGGAGTTGGAGAAGACTCTTGAGAGTCCCTTGACTGCAAGGAGAGCCAACCAGTCCATTCTGAAGGAGATCAGCCCTGGGATTTCTTTGGAAGGAATGATGCTAAAGCTGAAACTCCAGTACTTTGGCCACCTCATGAGAAGAGTTGACTCATTGGAAAAGACTCTGATGCTGGGAGGGATTGGGGGCAGGAGGAGAAGGGGACAACCGAAGATGAGATGGCTGGATGGCATCACGGACTCGATGGACATGAGTCTGAGTGAACTCCGGGAGTTGGTGATGGACAGGGAGGCCTGGCGTGCTGTGGTTCATGGGGTCGCAAAGAGTTGGACACAACTGAGTGACTGAACTAACTAACTAACTATATATACTGAGGACTTTAAGATACATAATCTCATTGAAGCTTCATAACAATTCCATGAGATAAATGTTATTATTCTTCATGCATTCATTCATTCAACAAATGTTCAAAATATATTGACCACAACCACTCTGGTCAACATTGTCTAACGAATGGGAATGGAACTATGAAAAAATAGGTAAGTTCCCTGCTGCTGTAAAGACAAATAAAATATGCTTATTCAATAAATGTGCAAACTGAAGGCTCTGGCACTGAGATTTAAACAGGTTATACAATGGTCTCAAGTTCAGAAGCAATAAGATGTAGAACCACAATCTGAACAACTGACAAGTTAATTGCAGGGCCACTGTGCCTTATATGTTCAAGTACTAAAACTAATTTAGGTCTAATTATGTGAAATTGCCATATTTATAGAGGAAAACATCAAATTTTGACTATTGAATATGCATCAATTTATACTCATATATACCTTTTCCATACTTCTTAGTTCTTTTTTTCATTCTCAATAACTCTTCCTTCAGAGTTGTTTTTGGTTGTTGATGACTCACACTGAAATTTGAGAACTAAACCTGATTTAAGGAAATTTATATTACTAGAAATTTGACAGGCCAGCGAGCACTGCAGTTTGATGATGACTTGGTCCTTTTGAATTGTGAAATGTGGTCTGCTGTAGCCAACTAAGGGAATGGAGATAGCCTCAAACAGTTTAAAAGCAATAAATGATTGTGTAGAAAAGACTTGTTTATTTACTGCTGGCTATTTTGCCTCATTCTCAACACAATATAGGTCAAATAATACCATATAGACTAAGATAAAGACCAATTCATGGCAGGTTTCTTGTACATGCTTGAAGTTTTTTGGTTGTCTTTTTGTTTTTAATGAGCATAGTCGACAACACTAAGTCAAGATATTTGGGACATATAACACAGTTCAGTATCAGGGATAACATGGCAATACTGTTCACTGAATTAGAAATAAAGTTATGTGTTTTGTGGGTCAAAACAACCTGTTAAGAGAATTCTAAAACATTTTAAAGGCCATTGTTTTCTAACAACTCAAAGAGTTCTCTAAATGAACAGAATTATGTAAAAATACACATATAAACATTTACATTTCTCTTCAAATATTTATCTCTCCAGTTGAGGGTTTCTCAATCTTGTCACTATTAACATATTGGGTCAGGAAATTCTTTGCTGTGTGTGTGTCAGGGTGGGGAGCTAGTCTGTGTATTTTCGGACAGTCACAATATCCTTGGCCTCTGCCAATAACACCCTCTCAGATATAATAATGAAAATGGTCTCCAGATATTGCTGATTATATCAGGGGCAAAATTGCCCCCATTAGACAACTACTACTCTTGCTGCTGCTGCTGCTGCAGACATAGAAATAGATAAACATAGGAGCATACTGTGATATGGAGACATGAATCTGTGTCTAAGTATGGAAATGGTGAAGACTTTCTTTGGGTCATAATGTACAATGGTTAAGAATAGCCAGGATCACACTGTGAATAGCCAGAAGTTCACACTGTGAACCTAACTTCTACCACATACTAGCTTTGAGATCTTTCAAATGATGGTAACAATAGGATTTCAAACATTTATGAACATTTAGAAAGAAAAGCATTTAAAGCACTTGACATATTGCTGAGCACTCAGTAAATACTCAGCAACTATCAAGTCTTATTATCTTAGAAGATCCAGCTAACAACAACCCCGCTCTCTCTGTATTAAATGTAGATACACTTAAATATTATACAAGTATTTGCATATGCAGCTATACATGTGTATACATATATGTATAAATATGGCATAGGCAAAATATAACAATGGCGTGTACTAGTGTGAGTTCTTGACTCTGCGCATATTGAGGGCAGAGGCCCACAAAGAGAGTGAGCCACACTATAATGCAAAACAGATGTTAGTTTGTTAGATAAATTTTTTGGCAGATTTAAAAAAGAAGAGCTAAGTTAGCTTTATCTGGCATGTTTCAAGAATAAGGTAATCAAATGTTCTAATTAACAGAGTGTTAGTGTAAAAAACCAAACATGGATTATCCATTTAAAAACATTTAAAATACTACAAAATCCATTTAACATTAAAACTTACTAATGTGATTAATTCATTTTTACTTCAACAATTATTTATAAATAACTTACTCTTTTCTTAGCTCTCTGCTAAGTACTGATTTATTTTTTGGTTAAATTTTAGGAACTTATAATTCTTTAAGACAGTACTTAAATATTTTTTTCCCTTCAGAGGTGTGATAGATGTAAGAGTTTATACTAACTCCATATCATGATCTGAAGGTGTTTTGGAAAGTAATAATATTATTGACAATCATTTGTTTCCATTGTATTTGTCACTTTCTTATATAAATTTAAAACACAGAGTGTCACATAAGTATCTACCCCACTTCTCCACAAATTGAACTCTTAAGTCAAAAACTAAGAGTAAATTTTGTAAATTTAAATGATTTTCTTTCCTATCACTATAGGAACTTAGAAAATATCTAATTCTTCTCTTACGTATCCTCAATAAAAATGAATTATGCCTCAGCATCTAGCAAGAGAGGCATTTACTTGTCAACAAAGTATCAAATCTATGTCAACTGAGATGCTGAAAAATTCTTCCTTATATTAAAGCAAAGCCTTTGTTGTTCAGTTGCAAAGTTGCAAAATCGTGTCCGACTCCTTAACAACTTCATGGGTTGCAGCACGCCAGGCTCCTCTGTCCTCCACTATCTCCTGGAATTTGCTCTAATTCATGTTCATTGAGTCAGACATGAAAGCCTACCTCAAAGTTGTACACAATATATTCATTATCTGATCACTACACGCCACAGAACATAGGTTTTTAATTTTTCCATATAGCAATCCTATATACACTTGACAACAGCTCTTACATCTTCATACATATATAATATATACATACACATATACATACATACTTATACAAATATACACACACATAAAGAGTATATGTATTTATATAGATATACATGTATATACATATATACATGTATGCATGCATACAAATTCATGTGTTTATTTAATGTGTATGCATATGTATATATCTATACACACACACAGAAACAGAAGCAAGAGAAAGTTATAAATAGGGTAAAACATAAACAATTTATAAATTTTGCACTAGTATTACAATACTTGGAAGTGTGAAACAATATCTAAATTAAAAGTTTTATAAAAGTATTGTCATATGGGAAAATCCAAACTATTGTCTACTCTCAAAAAATCAAATTTTCTTATACCAAGGACTTACTATGCTATATTAATTATTTGGTAGCTACAAGAATGCACATAAAACATACACTCATAAGGCTAGGAACTTTAAACTTACAAATATGCAACAAAGAGTTATTTATAGTGATAGTTATATCAATGGCATTTTCTTCCCAACATTTTACTTCAAAGGGAAAAACATCTGAAGAAATGGTACTCTAGCGCACAGGGAATTTTTAGTTGAATAATTTTGTTTATACAAACACTTAGGAATGTGTCTATTTATCTGCCAAATGAATACAAAACATACAGCATATATCAGTTTCAAGAACTCTAAACCAGATCTGTGAGAAAGTATTTCATTTTTAAACCTGAAACAAGAAGAAATTCAGCTAATTTGGGGTCAAAAATACACTTGCTGTATGTCTCTTAAGCCTCTGACAAATTATAAAACACATTTCTACTTTTGTTTTTGGCTAGGTCATATTGTATATAGTGGTTTCATTTTCTTCTGTGGTGTGTTATTCTTCCTCGTTTCCATTTCTGGTTTTTAAATGAAAACTCACAATCCTGCTGAGAACCCTCACTTTCATACTGTTTTTGAAACCAGACTTTCATGATGAAGCCACAAACAACTCAGCAATAATGCACATTAAAGCAACATGCTATTTTTAATTCATATTTTGGGGATTTGGAAAAGAACCATAATAACTTGACAAGTTAGAGGCAGCCTAGCAGACAAAATCTAAACCTACATATGAACTCAGATTTCTCATCATCTTCCTACTCACTGAAGGGATAACTTTCTTTATCCCTTCCTTCCTTTCATCCTTTCTTTCTTTCTTTCTTTCTTGAGTCTTTGAGGAAGTGGAAACTAAGACATAGACTGAAGCTGGGCACTTCACGGTTCACAACCTTAGGGCGGAAGGAGAAAATAAATACTAGTCAACTCTACAATCAGGAACTTTGTCATCTGAAGTCATAAGCAGACTTTGGCAATGTGGAGCCAAATGTGATGGTGGCAATGTGATTAGCCACCATCACAAATTCAAGAAAACCTTATGTATATCCACATACACCCCGTTGGTTTAGAATTGGGCGAGTAACACCCCAGGTATTCCCCAGGTGGAAAGGGACACTCCCTTGGAAGGGGGTGAATTCCCACTGGATGTCCCCATTTCTGTTGGGGATCTCAGCTCACATTCCCTCCATGGGGAGCCCCATGGGTTTCTTACTTGCCTTCTTCAGGGTTAGGAACAAAATTGAGAACACTGCCAAGGTGGGGAAATCTATAAAGCTCTTCATTGCTTAACAAAATAAAGGAGAAATTAAAGATTGAAAAATCTCTAGGATATTTCCATTTATAGCTTCTATCTCTTAATTCACACAAATGACAAGATTTAATCTGTGTTACACTGAAGAGACTCAGGAATTATCATCATGAAATTTTCACTGGATATCCTATAATTATAGCCCAGTGGTTATCTGTGTCTGTCTGCTATTCTTGAGATATATCTTCAGAAGTTGGTATTTTATTGATTGTACACATTTATAATAAGAAAGCATTTACATAGTAACAAGCTAGAAAAAATATATATATACTTCCTCATACCATCACCACAGAAAGTTTAACTGTTTTGTTTGTCATACTGTTTTTTAATTCAAACATAGTCTCTTTCAGGATACAATGGAGAAAAGGTAGTCTTTTCAATGACTGATGTTGCAACAACTAACTGTACATCCATACATAAAGACACACAAACACACACAAATGAATCTAGATACAGATCTTATACCCTTCACAAAAATTAATTCAAAATGCATTATAAACCTAAATGTAAAACACAAAGCTACAAAACTCCTTAGAGATAACGTAATAGAAAATCTAGATAATCTTGGGTTTGATGATGACTATTTAGACATAACACCAAAGGCATGATTCATGAAAGAAAGAATTGATAAGCTGAACTTCATAAAAATTCTAATTTTCTGCTCTGCAAAAGACAGGTTAACAGGATGAAAAAACAAGTCAAATGCTGGGGAAAAAATGTTTACAAAAAACCCATGTAAGTTATCTATATCTGCAAAAAATAAGCCATCCTAAAAGTTAGTTACACAACTATGATATTTTATTTCTTTCAATTCTATGGGTTGANAAAGACAGGTTAACAGGATGAAAAAACAAGTCAAATGCTGGGGAAAAAATGTTTACAAAAAACCCATGTAAGTTATCTATATCTGCAAAAAATAAGCCATCCTAAAAGTTAGTTACACAACTATGATATTTTATTTCTTTCAATTCTATGGGTTGACTTTCTGATCCACTTAGTTTTGACTGGGATCATTCATGTAGCTACATTCAGCTGGCAATTCAGTTAGGGCTAGGACATCCAAGATGTCTTCATTTACATCTTAGTAGTTGCTGCTGGCTTCAGCTAAGATCCCTCCTTTTCTCTTTTATTTGGTCTTTATCCTCAAGGGCCTCTTTCCACATCTCTTTCACATAGAGTATCTTCAACTTCTCTAGATGGTGACTGTCTTCTAAATGAATGAAAAAGTTCATTCCACAAGTTCTCTTAAGTACTAGGCTTAAAAGTTGCATCCTATAGGCCAAAATAAATCAAAAGGCCATAGTCAAGGAAAAAGTGTGTACTCCTTATCTTTCGATGTGTGACAGGCCAAAGTCGCATTGCAAAAGAGTACACAGGATAGCTGGGCTGCTGTGATCATGGTGAGACACAATCTCCCAGGAACATGTAATATGTTTCCACTGAACTTATTTTAAACTTAGATTGTTTCAGAAATTTTAACTATTTGCAAATTGTAATAAACAAGTATCCTGTATAAGTTTCTTTACAGGTTGAAAATATAACTTTAAGTTCCAAGTTTTTTATCAAAGGCCATATTATTAAATTACTAAAATCACACACAAAAAAGATACATATTCCATTTGTGTTCCCCAAATAAAGATCTTGATAATTTTTCAAGTGCTTCCAGCAGGGAGTGGGCATGGATTACATGTCTTGAAAAATTGTAGTGACAATTATATGTAAACAATTATAGTTCAGAATTTGCCTTGACTACAAAGAAGCAATGGTAACTTCATTGATAAGGTCATTTAAACATAATAAGCATTCCTTTACTTGTTTGTTTTATTCTATATTCATGTGTTGTTAGCTATTTTTGCCCATTTTTTTCACTTAAATTTTTCAGGGTGTAAGAAATACATTGATTTTAAGTGGTTTTATGTTAATATCTAAAAAGAGAACTCAAGAATGATGGACAATAAAGTTACTGTCTTACAGATCAAGAAGCCAGAGCTGGGTAAAGTACCACATCTCACCCAAGGCTTTTCATCTTCAACACAAATCAGGAAGGAAAAGGAGGCACTTACACTGTGAGTCTCAAAACCCAAACTAGTTTCATTCATATCACAGAGTAAAAGTCCTCAAAAGGACTCAGGTTGGTAAATCTAAATCTAATGTATAGATCAAATTTTTGTTCCCCCAAGATTACAAATTTTTCTGCCCTTATTGATATACATTTACTCAGTCTTACTCTTATAAACATATTCCTTTAAAAATAGCCAACAACTTTTTACCAAAAGATGTCTAAACACATGGTGGAGGAATCTTAGGGAAAATCCAGAGGTTGAAACCAATGTATTCCAAGAAAGGGACAGGAAATCAAATCACTAAATAAACTTACTATGTGTGTACTTGAAGTGCTGTTGGCTTTGTGCATGATTTGCTTATTGGTGATATTATGGGTCAAGGGCTCCAGTGCCCAAAACACAAAGCCAAATTGAAAGTAGGTGTTGGCAACAAAGAAAGGGTTTCAAGTGGACTACAGTCCATGGGCTCACAAAGAGTTGGACATAACTAGCACACACGCATGGATGTAAAGTCTTTATTTGCAGGGCGCCAAGCAAGAAGAATGCTCATGCTCGAAAGACTCAAACTCCCCAACGGCTTTCAGGCTATGGTTTTTAAAGACAGTGTTAGGATAGAGGGTTGGAGGATATGTAACCAGCTCATGGACTTTCTTCTGGTTGGTGGTGAGGTAATGGGGTGATGTTCTGGGAATCTCAGCCTTCTGGTTCCAAGCACTCAGGGACTAAGCCCTTGTGGTCAGCATGTAATAACCACCTTCCACATGGGTGGAATCTTAGTTTCTACAGAACAGCTCAAAGATATGCATCAGATTTCCATCTATATCCCTTCAGGAGGAATTAGGAGTTCTGTGACTCTAGTGTTCTAATTATTAAGTGCTTGAGCCTGCTCTTTGGAACTCAAAGAAGGACTAGGAAGACTTTTTTTTTTTTTTTCCTCCAAACAGGTAATATTGGGCAGGAGGAACTTTTTTATACCTGGGAAGACCTCACAATGTCTTGATTGGTTTTACATCTTCAACACCCAGAGGGGAACAGGCAAGACAGGAAAGTGAATAAAGTTCTAGATAGAGATTAATCATAAACTCAGCTGGGAACTCAGTTTCAGGTGGACTTGGTTTCAGTGACATAGGCATGTTTCATCAATAATAGTTGCTAAATTTTTCTACATGTTCTGAGAGAGGAAATTTTTGCTTTTCAACATTCTAGACAATCCTCATTTTATCATGTATGTCTCAGTATGTATAATTTTCTAAAACATAATTTCAAAGAATATATATTGAAGCATGAATGATTCTAACTTACCCAATTCTTTATGGGTAAAACAGGAAACAATAAAAGAGAAATAAAAAATTTGATATCACTTGTGGATTTTTTGATACATAGCCTTGATTTTATTGTTGGATCCAGTTAAATATTATTTTCTTTTAAAAAATATTATTTAGTCAGCAAAGAAATTGTCAGCAAAGAAATGTCTCTTCTTTTTAATATGCTGTCTGCAGCTTTGACTATACAGACCTTTGTCGGTGAAGTGATGTCTCTGCTTCTTAATACACTGGCTTGTCATAGCTTTTCTTCCAAGGAGCAAGTGTCTTAATTTCATGGTTGCAGTCATCATCCACACTGATTCTGGAGACCAAGAAAATAAAATCCGTCACTGTTTCCACTTTTTCCCCTTCTATTTGCCATGAAGTGATGGGATGATCATGATCTTAGTTTTTTGAATACTGACATTTAAGCCANTCTTCCAAGGAGCAAGTGTCTTAATTTCATGGTTGCAGTCATCATCCACACTGATTCTGGAGACCAAGAAAATAAAATCCATCACTGTTTCCACTTTTTCCCCTTCTATTTGCCATGAAGTGATGGGATGATCATGATCTTAGTTTTTTGAATACTGACATTTAAGCCAGCTTTTTCACTCTCCTCTTTCACTCTCAAGAGGCTCTTTAGATCCTCTTCACTTTCTGCCATTAGAGTGGTATCATCTCCATATCTGAGATTGTTGATATTTCTCCAGGCAACCTTGATTCCAGCTTGTGATTCACCCAGTCATACATTTCACAGGATGTACTCTGCATAGAAGTTAAATAAGCCGGGTGACGATATATTGCCTTAATGTACTCCTTTCTCATTTTTGAGCCAGTCCGTTGGTCCATGTCTGGTTCTAACTGTTGCTTCTTCACCCACATGCAGGTTTCTCAGGAGACAGGTAAAGCCATCTGGTATTTTCCCATCTCGTTAACAACTTTCCACAGTTCGTGTGATCCACACAGTCAAAGGCTTTAGAATAATTAATAAAGCAGAAGTAGACGTTTTTCTAAAATTCCCTTGCTTTCTCTGTGATCCAACAGGAGCATTGACAATTTAATCACTGGTTTCTCTGCCTTTTCTAAACCCACCTTGTACATCTGGAAGTTCTCAGTTCATGTAATGCTGAAGTCCAGCTTGAAGTCTGCCTTGCTAGCATGTTAAATTAGTGCAATTGTACCGTAGTTTGAACATTCTCTGGCATTGTCTTTCTTTGGGATTGGGATGAAAACTGACTTTTCCAGTCCTGTGGTCACTGCTGAGTTTTCCAAATTTGCTGACATATTGAATGCAGTACTTCATCAGCATCATCTTTTAGGATTTGAAATAGCTCAGCTGGAATTCCATTACATCCACTAGCTTAGTTTGCAGTAATGCTTCCTAATGCCCCCTTGCCTTCACACTCCAGGATGTCTGGCTCTAGGTGAGTGACCACACCATTGTGGTCATCCTGGTCATTATACCTTTTTTGTATAGCTCTTCTGGGTATTCTTGCCACCTCTTCTTAAACTCTTTTGCTTCTGTTTGGTCCTTACAGTTTCTGTCCTTTATCATGCCCATTCTTGCATGAAATATTCCTGTGATAGCTCCAATTTTCTTGAAGCGATATCTAGTCTTTCCCATCTAATTTTTTCCTCTGTTTCTTTGCATTGCTCACTTGAGAAGGCCTTCTTATCTCTTCTTGTTATTCTCTGGAACTCTACATTCAGTTGAGTATACCTTTTCCTTTCTCCGTTCCTTTTTGCTTCTCTTCTTTCCTCATTTATTTGTAAAGCCTCCTCAGACTACCACTCTGCCTTCTTGCACTTCTTTTTCTTTGGAATGGTTTTGGTCACTGCCTCCTGTACAATGTTACAAACCTTTATCCATAGTTCTTCAGGCACTCTGTCTGCCAGGTTTAATTTCTTGAATCTATTGGTCATCTCACTGCTCCCTTTTAATATGTAATATTGGTTGTCTTCATCACCTTCATCACCAATACTTAACAAGTGATCCTGTTACTAGCATTGGATAATCAGATCATTGCTGCCCACCAGGTTCCTTTATTTGCAAGAAGCAAATCATATGCACGCGAACAAAATTCAAAAATAGGTCAATTAGACAATATGAAATATCTCAGAATACCAAGATAGAAATGAAATATAGCTGGGCTTACAAGATTAGAAACCAAAATTACTCCCTCTTTCAGAACTGTGTACACTATGTATTTGTTTTATTATATGAATATGTTCAATATGTAATATTTTTATCATCTTCCTCTGCTTATCCATCTTTACCACAGCCTAACATGGCTAAAAGTCCAGCTCTGTATAATCACCAATAAATTCTGGGGTGAATTTTGACTGACCCAGGTTCCTCAGTATTTTAATTCTAAACTTCTAATTGATTATTCCTCTCTTTTACTCTTCCGAGAGTATGTCTGTAACTACAGATTATCATAAACATCTGGTCAGCCAACTATGACTGTGGTAAAATAGAATCATCAACTGGAGCTGTGAGTAGGTAGAAAATAATTAGCATGTCTATATAATTTGCTAACTATATACCTTGGAATACTTTGTAATATAGAATAATTTATTTCCTCATGCGTAAAATCTAATAAAGTTTACTTACTATTTGCCTAGCCTACCCTTAAGTTCTGTCCATAGTAACAAATGAGTTAATAAAAAAGAAAGCAATGGCCAACGTAAAAGCACATCAGTTCAGTTCAGTTCAGTCACTGTTGTGTCTGACTTTTTGCAACCCCATGAATCGCAGCACGCCAGGCCTCCCTGTCCATCACCAACTCCCGGAGTTCACTCAAAGTCACATCCATCAAGTTGGTGATGCCATCCAGCCATCTCATCCTCTGTCGTTGCCTTCTCCTCCTGCCCCCAACCCCTCCCAGCATCAGGGTCTTTTCCAATGAGTCAACTCTTCGCATGAGGTGGCCAAAGTATTGGAATTTCAGCTTTAGCATCAGTCCTTCCAAAGAACAGCCAGGACTGATCTCTTTTAGAATGGACTGATTGGATCTCCTTGTAGTCCAAGGGAATCCCAAGAGTCTTCTCCAACATCACAGTTCAAAAGCATCAATTCTTCGG
>SJYV01018792.1:2789302-2807575 GCA_006410875.1 Neotragus pygmaeus | reverse complement strand
CATCCAGCCATCTCATCCTCTGTCGTTGCCTTCTCCTCCTGCCCCCAACCCCTCCCAGCATCAGGGTCTTTTCCAATGAGTCAACTCTTCGCATGAGGTGGCCAAAGTATTGGAATTTCAGCTTTAGCATCAGTCCTTCCAAAGAACAGCCAGGACTGATCTCTTTTAGAATGGACTGATTGGATCTCCTTGTAGTCCAAGGGAATCCCAAGAGTCTTCTCCAACATCACAGTTCAAAAGCATCAATTCTTCGGTGCTCAGCTTTCTTCACAGTCCAACTCTCACATCCATACATGACTACTGGAAAAACCACAGCCTTGACTAGATGGACCTTTGTTGGCAAAGTAATGTCTCTACTTGGATGCGGCCAATAATTAACAAACCATATCTGCTGCCAATCAAATTATCCAGGAGAGAACAAACTACAGATAAAAAATCATAGTCTCTCAAGATAATAGAAACTTCGTAGAACTCATTTTCAATTGTAACTTAGAGTTTATCAAGAATCTAATATAATTGAACTATTTTCTCTCTTCCTTGGACATTCAAGTTATAGTGCTTATTCTAAAGAAACTCAAGAAATAACTTTTTCACCTTGATATAAATGGTCTGGGGAATATACATTGATTTTATATCTTGTTTAAATGGTCCTATTACTGCAAGTATGTTTATTTGGCTTTGGAATTGGGGTACTTTCTTTGACTTTTTTTGGTTCTTTATTTTTATTTTATTTTTCTTCAGATGCTGGTGGTCTGGTAATTTATTTATTTTGTACTTTCTATTTTCTAGAAACCCATGGTGGTGAGGACTTGAAGATAAAATGAAGGAAAGTCATAGAGTTCAAGCTCTGAGAGCAGATGGGATTCATTCAGCAGTTTGTAAAAGCAAAATGAGCTTTATAGACAGGAGATGGAATAAAATTGACAGAGAAACCAAAACAGAGCAACCAGTCTAAAGGAAAAACTACTGAGGTGAGAACTCTCTTTCTAATGGAGACTCAGAAAAACTCCCATCTTCGATTGAATGAGTACAGGAAAGAGGAGTGAACTGAGTAGCTATTATCCAATTAACCAAATTAATTTATAACTAATTATACTATATATTTATATATGAACCTAATTAAGTAAAGATAATTTAATTAAAGGTATCTTTACTAGGTAGCTGGAGTAGAACTACCTCCTCCTAGCTCCATCACACTGAGCTATCAGTAGTAGTTGTTTGCCTATAGGGATAGTGTTTGTAATCTGCTCTAAAATTAAAATGCAGAATATTTTCTAATAGGACTCATGGGGTGGGGTATCATGCCAGATATGGAAATCCTGAGAAAAAAAAAAGTTGGAGGGGGAGGGTAAAGTACACAATGGATGAGGAAGAATAACTTTAAAAAGGAAAGAAACTTGCTTACAAGTGATAAATACTGAAGCTCTCTACCTACAGATTAAACTCCTTTTTTTTTTTTACTGTGAGACCCTCAAGACTTCTACTCTACTTTATGTTTACCAGAAAGGAACTCTGCAAGGCTATACTTTGCCCTCTTTGACACAGTGCCCATAACAGCCCTCAGGTAAGAGGCCAACTGGGGAAATGTACTTATAGAATTGTAGACAAAATTTGTGTCAGCTGATTACCAATCAACCTAGTAAATCAGTGAAAAGTATGGAGAGATAATGAAAAAATCACAAAATATTTAAGAAAAACCAAGAATATGATCAAAAGTAATACATTAGACTCCTGTACTCATTTTCAGTGTGTGTGTGGGTGTTTGTTTATCCCCATGCATGTGTGCCTACTAAGTCACTTCAGTAGTATCCACTGCAACCCTATGAACTGTAGCCCTCCTGGCTCCTCTGTCCATGGGATTCTCCAGGCAAGAATACCAGAGTGGGTTGCCGTGCCCTCCTCCAGGGGATCTTTCTGACTCAGGGACTGAACCCATGTCTTCTGTGGCTCCTGCATTGCAGGTGGATTCTTTACCACTAAGCCACAACAGGAAGTCCATATATTCCCATATCAACAAGCAATTCTTGGACATCAACCAGGTGTCTGATGAGAGTTCAACTCAATTCTGACACTATCCACTCAGAGACTGAATCAAGAATACAAAGTAAAAGGTTCACTCCAAGTCCACCCTCTGGTTTAGACACCAATAGCAAGCCCAGGTTTCCTGTACTTCAAAGACTCCCATGATCCCTTCCTTGGGTTAGATTAATTTGCTAGAACAGCTGGAATAGCTCAAGAACTCAGGAAAACCCATCTACTCACTAGATAACCAATTTACTTCATTACATAAGCATGATTGATTAATTCATTGGCCACTGGTGACTGATTCAACCACTAGCCTGTTTCCCCTCCCCTGAGATCAGAGGTGGGAGGACCACCCTCTAAACACAAGGCTGGTTTCTTTGGCAACCCATCCTAAGATGTTTATCAGCATACACTCTGATCACTCTTAACAAAAGACACCCTAATCATTCTTAACACTGAGGAAATTCCAAGGGTTTGGGGAGCTATAAGAAGGAATTATGGACAAAGACCAAAGAAGAAATATATATTCTGGTAATCTGGACCAGATGTGTATTTTTTAATCATAATATTGCAATAAATAACTAGCAACATCTAACAAATGTTAAAGAATTAGAAAAATATCTAATATCTAAATCTGAAGGCAAGGTCTATGGACATTTTTAGATGTTACAAATGGGCGGTAGGGGTGGGGGAGTTCCTGGCATCTAGTGAATATGGCCCAAAGATGTTAGCAAACATCCTACAATGCACAAGACAGTCCACCACAACAAAAATATGCCCAGTCCAAAATTTCAATAGCAAAGAAGCTGAAAAACTATGCCCTTTCTACTTTTCTTTTACTTGAGTCTTTAATGGCATTCTGAACATGCTTTTCTTATCTTCATCCCTGCTTCTATAAGATCCTCCTTTTTTCTTCCCCCTAGAAGATTCTCACTGTTTCTATAATGCTGTTTTCCCAGGATTTTGAGATCCAGAGAGTAAATGCCATCTTGTTTTGATGACTACAATCTTAAAATTTCTCTAGGATGCACTGGGGGAAAAAAACCCATTAACCTTTACTGTTCTTTACCAGTACTTTCCTGTCTCTACTGGAGAATGTATTTGCTCTGGTTTCTTCTTGAAACTAAAACCAAATCCTTTCTAATCTGCAGAAATTTTTGACTGTTGGCCCTCTACTATGCCCTAGAGTGATTATAAATGTACTCTCTTGTTTATAGCTTTTGGTTTTGTCATTCCAGTGCCTTGTAGGAAAACTGGGGAAGCACACATTCTTAGATTTCCATTTTTATCTGAAAATTGCTGATTAATTTTGCAAACTTACATCCATAATATTTAGGCTATAAAAAATTACTAGTAATCAGAATCTGTGAATATGTTCAGTTTTCTTGTTACAAAAGTCACCTAAAACTATTTCTTGTGTATTTTTGAAAGTTTAATTTTGACACTGATATTTTTACTAGAGGAAAACTTTTTTTTTTCTTTTTGGATCATTACTTAAAGTGGAGATCTATTTTAAAGCTAGATATAAATAAACATTATTACAATACTACTTCACAGTTTATAGCCTTTCAGATATGATATGCTTTCATAAACACAGTACCCTGATTGAACTTCAAAATCCTAGGAGTAAACATTTTTGAGCCGTGAAGTGAAGCCACACAGTTGAGTCTAAGAAAGTCTGCTAACTCTATATCTAATATATGTGCTGGTTTTCTACACTGTCTTCTAAATTAGAGGAAGCTCAGTGTTGGACATTGTATCAATCGCTCTATTCCATAACAGGGAGGACGTTTTACTATGATCCAAGAAGAAGCTATTGTATTAGACCTCTCCAAATATGGGTCAGTAAATGCCACGGGTAAAGTTCTATTCGGAGAAGGCAATGGCAATCCACTCCAGTACTCTTGCCTGGAAAATCCCATGGACGGAGGAGCCNAAAAGGGGACGACAGTGGATGAGATGGCTGGATGGCATCACCAACTCAATGGACGTAAATTTGAGTGAACTCCGGAGTTGGTGATGGACAGGGAGGCCTGGCGTGCTGTGATTCATGGGGTCGCAAAGAGTCAGACACGGCTGAGTGACTGAACTGAACTGAACTGAACTGAGCTGATTGTCATACTTGGTGTTAGACTTTCCATAATGTAACAAATGTTAGAACACATCAAGAACAAAGGAAATGCTATTTGGTTAAACCTCTCAGTAGAGGACAAAGATTTCTGCCCTCATTTTTCCTTAGAACTGATTTAAGGAAAAAATTTTAAAGAGCTAAAATTCATTCAACATTTGATATGTCAACTACTATTTTTTAAAAGCATTTTGCATTATTTCATAGGTCTCAAAAAACCCACTGAAGATGGCTTTTTTTAACTTGCAGATAAAAGGAGAAGAGCAATGACAAGGTTTGCCTAACAATTAACGAAGCTTCAAATTCAAATCCAGTCTGTCCATCTACAGAGCTTGCTTCTAAATTATCATTTCAATTAACTTTATTTTTCAGGAATTAAGAGATCTTCAACACCTCTACTCTTATATTTACCATTTCTGTCACTTTTTTTTTTCATGATGGGCAAACATGCCATGGACCTTTCATATATGTGGGTCAGAATTGTGGATAGAAACATCAATATGACTTAAATAAAGCATTTTGTATATGTTACTAAAAATAATTTTTCACATTCCAAATCTAGTGAGTTTTTCAGTGTAGCAGAAGTGCTTGCATTTTCAAATTAGATGATTGTATCTTAGAAACATGATAGTTTTCATCATCAATCCTTTCATTTTCATTTGTCTTGTTCCTGGTAAACTCCCTTTCACATTCTCTGAGGGACTGTCCCAAATCTCTAGCACCATTTGAGGATCATGACTCTCACTCTCATCTTTGAGCAAAAACTTCTGCTTCCAATTTCACAAACATCTATAGGGCATCAAATATGAGTATCTTCAAGCTTCCCCCTCTACACATCTAACTTTCCAGTAATGACACTAATTTTCATAATCTTGTAACCTATCTTATAAGAAAGAGTACTCTATTTGTGGCAGGCTAATCTCTGTTCTAAATCTAAATATTTTTATCTCCTTTGAGATGTTAGTCTAGCCATTTATCCTATCAACTTTATATTAAATATGGCTTTTTCCAGAGTCAGCTTCCCTCATCTCACAAATGGTAAATTTTTGTATTCAGATAAAGAAAATCCTTCCTCCTACACACTGTAAATACTTTTGCTGATTTCCTTCCTTGTCTTTACCATTGACCTTCTTGAAAGTGTTACATAATTTATCCTTATTACTTCTTAGGTTCCTTCATTCCTTAATCCATTGAGTTTGACTTTTGTCACTACTCCTCTAAAAGTCATCTTCTATAGCTCACCAATGATCTTGTGACAATCTTACATACAATCAGTTTTCCGTTTCACTTATTTAACTTGTAAAACATTGATAATATTTACAACAGCTCTTTCTTGAAGGTATTATTCTTTGGTTTATTATACTTTGGTTTATAAGGGTCATTCTTCCTTTTGATAAAATATGTTGCTCCCCCCAAAAAACAAAAACATATTTCCCAGAATTTTTTAGAGATTGGTATATATAATATATTTTAAAGTACAAATATAAGTGGTGATATTAATATAGCTATAGATATATCCAAGGCTGCAGAGATATATGTATAACTTGTGTAAATACTGTAATATGAATTTTATTGACAGTTTTCAGGAATAAACTAAGCACATACGTAAAAAGAGAATATGTAGCCATATTAGGCTACATATATTTCATACATATGATTATTTCATATATGTGATTTTACTGAGCTTACTAAAGCCATCCCTTTTTCTCCAGGCTTGTCTGCCACTACTTATTGCCCAGTCGTTTTCTTCCTTTTTCTCTGGTAATTATTTTTCAGATATTTGCATAAGCTTCTTTTTCTCAATTGGACTGTGAAAACCTTGGTTCATGCTCTGCTTTCTCACTCTACCTCGTCTCTCCAAGTGACCTAATTCAATCGTGGCTTCAACAGTTCATCTACTCAATGACTCTAAAACATTATGTGTCTAACTCAGAACTAATCATTTTTTTAGTAAAAAAAAAGTTCAGTATTATTAAGCACATTCACATTGGTGTGCAGTGATCACCACCATCCATCTCCAGACTATTTTCTTCTTGCAAAACAGAAACTTTATGCCCATTAAACAACATCTTGCCATCACAGTTCCCTATACTGTAGTCCCTGGTTACCATCTTTCTATTTTCTTTCACTATTATTTTTGACTACCCTAAATAACTCACATAAGTGGAATCATACATTATGTGTCTTTTGGTGATTGGTTTATTTTGCTAAGCATAGTGTTGTCAGGATTGATTAAGTGCTGGAACTGTGCTGGAACATGCTGGAACGTGTTGGAACATGTGCCGGAACTGCCTTTCTTTTTGAGGTTGAATAAAATCCCATTGTATGGATATAATACATCGTACATATCCATTCATACATTGATGGACTCAGGTTTCTTTCTTGTTTTAGCTGGTATGAATAATGTTGCTATGAACATGAGGGTACAAATAACTCTTCAAGACTTTTCTTTCATTTACTTTGGATATATACCCAGAGTAGGATTACTGAATCATTGTTGTTCTTGTTGTTCAGTCGCGAAGTTATGTTCCATTCTTTACAATCCCAAGGAATGCACCATGCCAGGTTCCCCTGTCTCTCAATATCTCCCAGAGTTTGCTCAAATTCATGTCCACTATGTCAGTGATGCTATTGAACCATCTCATCCTCTATCGCTCCCTTCTTCTTTTGCCTTCAATCTTTCCCAGCATCAGGGTCTTTTCCAATGAGTTGGCTCTTAACATCAGATAGCCAAAGTATTGGAACTTCAGCTTCAGCATCAGTTCTTCCAATGAATATTCAGGATTGATTTCCTTTAGGACTGACTGGTTTGATCTCCTGGCAGTCCAAAGGACTCTCAAGAGTCTTCTACATTTCAAAAACATCAATTACTTGGCACGCAGCCTTCTTTACCATCCAACTCTCACATCTGTATATGACCACTGGAAAAAACTATAGCTTTGACTATACGGACCTGTGTCGGCAAAGTGATGTCTCCACTTTTTAATACATTGTCTAGGTCTGGCATAGCTCTTCTTCCAAGGAACAAGCGTCTTGTAATTTCATGGTTGCAGTCACCATCTGCACTAATTTTGGAGACCAAGAAAACAAAATTTGTCACTGTTTCCACTATTTTCCCTTCTATTTCCCATGAAGTGATGGGGTCAGATGCCATGATCTTAGTTTTTTGAATGTTGAGTTTTAAGCCAGCTTTTATACTCTCTCACTCTCATCAAGAGGTTCTTTAGTTCCTCTTCATTTTCTGCCATAAGAGTGGTATCATCTGCATATATGAGGTTGTTGATATTTCTCTAGGCAATCTTGATTCCAGCTTATGAGTCATCCAGCCCAGTATTTCACGTGATGTACTCTGCATGTAAGTTAAATAAGCAGGGTGAGAATATACAGCCTTGACATACTACTTTCCTAATTTTGAACCAGTCCATTGTTCCATGTCTAGTTCTAACTGTTGCTTCTTGTCCTGCATACAGCTTTCTCAGGAGGTAGGTAAGGTGGTTTTTTATTCTCATCTTTTTAAGAATCTTCCACAATTTGTTGTAATCCACACAGTCAAAGGCTTTAATATAGTCAATGAAGCATTGCCTTTCTTTGGGATTGGAGTGAAAACCGACCTTTTCCATTCCCGTGGTCACTGCTTAATTTTCCAAATTTGCTGGCATATTGAGCTCAGCACTTTAACACCATCATCTTTTAGGATTTGAAATAGTTCAGCTGAAATTTTATCCCTCCACAAGCTCTGCTCGTAGTAATGCTTCCTGACCCCCACTTGCCTTCACACTCTGGGGTGTCTGGCTCTAGATGAGTCACCACACTATGTGGTTATCCCAATCATTAAGACCTTTTTTTGTACAGTTCTTCTGTGTATTCTTGCTACCTCTTATTAATTTATTCTGCTTCTGTTAGGTCCTAGCCATTTCTATCTTTTATTGTGCCCATCTTTGCATGAAATGTTCCCTGGGTATCTTTAATTTTCTTGAAGAGATCTCTAGTCTTTCCCATTTTACTGTTTTCCTCTATTTTTTTGTATTGTTCACTTAAGAAGACTTTATCTCTCCTTGCTCTTCTCTGGAACTCTGGGCATGCATGGCGGCTTTCTAACTTCTACTATACACATGGTTGCTTTTGAATATTCTTATCTTTAATCTTTGGCTACCAAAATGTGAAAAAAAATAAAAATAAAGTGTAGAGCAGGGGAATGCTGGCCCTTTAATTCTCCTGGAATTCACTTCATCTGGAAGCAGGAGGGGCTTCCAACAATAAGATGTGGTGCAACAAATACGGCTGCCCACTTCTGTGTCTGCAAATCCATGATCAGAAATAGCAATCAGCAATCAGAACAGAAATCCCTGCTATTTGAAGGACAGAGTTCTTATTGCCAAGCTGGCTCCTACAAGCCATGCATAAGCTGCTTCAGAAACACGTGCACAGCTATCTGCCATTGGGCTGAGGAATGTGGGATGGGTAGTTCTTAAATGCTGAAATTGCAACTAAGCATGATTTAATGTCCAAGCCTTCTCCTAAAAGTAGAAAGCCTTCATTTAGACTCCAGAGTTTCAAAACAGTTACATCAGCCAAATTCTGTCTGTGTAACTACTGCATGGGTGAGATGAACCCTTGGTGCCTCCTACTTCACCATTTCCCCAGAATCCTATTATGCCCAGGTAAAACTTCTTAGCGGTCATCAATAGCACTAAACCTGCAATGAATAAAATGCCTCATTAAAATGAGAATATTATTTTCCTAAAAGAATTTCTAAATTGAAGATGAAATATGATGCTGGAACATTCTGTCCTACTGTTTTCTCAATACACTTGTACAATTTTGATTCTTTTTTCATTGGTTCCAAAATATATTCTAATAGATGTGTTGAATAATTGATATTGCTTGCAATAATTGTTCATTTCCAGTATTCTTTCTTATGGATTATTCTTTACTTAGTCATTCTTTATCTCAAATACAATAGGAGTATACCTCCCCTGTGGGTTCCATAAATGTCTATTGACAAGAATAATTATCCTAATTTGGCAATATGCTTTTAGAATCCAAAGTACTTACTCTCATAGTCACAACTTAGATATTGGGGGAAAATAAGAGGTAAAAATCAAGAATTAAATTTTATCTGAATCATATTTTTTAAAACATGTCCACAAAACTGTTTTTAAGAGAGACATAATCTGTTAGGTAAGAATGAAATGAATGCACAAAACTGCAATAAGATATAAACACCCAGATGTAGTTTCTGGGATGATAGGATATGGATTATAAAAATACACGCCCTGTGAAGTTCTCGTGCTGCTGCTGCTGCTTCTGCTAAGTCACTTCAGACGTGTCTGACTCTGTGCGACCCCAAAGATGGCAGCCCTCATCCACGGGATTTTCCAGGCAAGAGTACTGGAGTGGGCTGCCATTGCCTTCTCCGAAAGTTCTAGTTGAAGGCATGAAAATACATATGGTGACCTCAGGAATTTTGTCCCTTTGTTTATGATTATAAAGAATAGTGGGACTGAGACTGGGGATTCTCCTTTCTCTTGAAAAATCCCTACTTCTTCCCTCTTAGAACTGAAAGGGACTAACTCTGTGTTATGAGGCTACTGGGGAATTTCAGCTAACCCCTACAAGGAAAGACATGGAAACAAGCGTTCCTCAACAATCCCACTGATGAACCACAGGTTTCCCATAAGCATCTCTCAGATTCCAAAATGTCCTGCTGAGGGCTAAGTGAGAATAATAGAATCATTACATTTAGTCATGCTTACTATAATGACTGCCACTGACTGTAACTATTCACTCCTCCTAAAGTTTGGACCCATTTGACACTTGCTAGAGGCTAAGAAGCAACAAGAAGCCTTAATGATCACCTTAATGGCCTCCTGGCAGGCTAGATCATCTTAGCATCTATACGAAGCAGGCTATCTATAAAATCAGATAGCTGGAAACTTGGGTTCAAGGCACTACCACAATTATTAGAAGTCAAATTTCCATTAATAAATGGAATCCCACCTATGTCACTTCTGGCTAACCTACAACTCTTTACCCCCCTCTCCATCTTAGATGTCACAGATAAGACCACTAGCCCTAGTGGCCTATCTTCCTTCTGCTCCTTTCCCTCCAGTTCTGCCCTCACTCCAGATCCTTCCATGGGTCTTTGAAACTCTTCATTCTGAAAAAGAAGCAAGCAAATCCAAATCCTCTATATCTTTACATCTTTAACCTCTCCCAGGACATGTCCTGAATGGCTGTTTTGTTTTGTTTAAATAGTAACCTAACCTCAAAGGGAGGTCAATTCTTCTCATGCTGACTTCTCTAGCAGGAACTTTGCATCCTCCCATATGTCAACATAAACATCTCAGCCCTTGTGGCAGGGCTGGCATCCTCCTGGCTCCCTACTGCCACTTACTATTTGTCACACATTTATTTTCATTCAACAAGCCCCTCTTGTTTTAAGCTCATGCTGTGTGGTTTTACATCCATTTACCTGAGCCTGCAGCTCTCATCTTCTAACCCTTGGACAATTCCCTGCCATTTAATGGTAATATTGTTATGAGACCTACATTCTTCATCCTTACCTATAAAACCCTATTCCATATCTGAGCTACACAACTGACCTCCTTTATCCCAAAGATCTTTACCATCACTCAACTTCCACAAGTCATAGCCTGGGTCTAGTCAACCTCTAAAATTAACTCACCTCAAGGGTCTCCCAGGTGGCGCTAGTGGTAAAAAGCCTGCCTGCCAATGCAGGAGACCTAAGAGATGGGGGTTAATCTCTGGTTTGGGGAGATGCCCTAGAGGAGCGGATGGCAACCCACTCCATTCTAGAGAATATCACAGACAGAGGAGCCTGGCGGACTACAACCCATAGGGTTACAGAGTCAGACACAACTGAAGTGACTTAGCATCCAAGAATATTAAACTGAGTACGAAGCACTATTTTAACTCTTTTGTTCCATTAAAAATAGAGAGAGAGAGAAAGAAGATAAAGAAAGAAGGGAAAGAGTGAGGGAGAGAGGGAGAAAATTCCATTCATCCTCTCCAGCTGCTGCTCCATTTCCTTCTCCTTTTTTTCACAGCCACACTTAACAGAATTATCTGCCTCCAGTTCCTCACTTCATGCTCTTTCTTCAGCCTGTTATAGTTCTGTTTCCACCTCAGCACTGGAAACTGTTCTCACTAAGGTTAACATCTTCTTATCACTTGATACTACTTCATCTTTGAAATCCTTTCTTAGTTTCGCTTTCTTGAATCCTCTTATTTTTTAGTTTATCTCTCACTTCTCTGAGCATTCCTCATTTAGTTCTCTATACACTCTTTAAATATTAGTGGCTCTCAAAGTTTAATGTGTGTTTGCTTTCTTTCAGCACATTCTTTGAAAACAGCCTTTACATGGCCATTATTACATCCATCACTGGCGTACAATGACTGTCCAATCTGTAAATAACAATCCCACAATGCTCTTCCAAGATTCAAAGAAGATTTTTCTTTGCTCCTCAACTATCTCCATTTCAATGTATTATAGATACATCATTATCAACATGTTCTTCCTCCATTTATTGAGTCCATTATAACACACAAGCAAGAAATAGGTGAGGCTGCTAGACTAAATCAAAGCTCTGTTTTTCACTTCTATAGCTGCACACTTGGACACCAATTATTTCTCATCTGAATTATTGCAACCACCATCTAGGTAGTATAGCAAATACTATTTCTTTACAACTTTATACACAGACATATTTTTTATTCTGAACATAATAAAGTATATAATATACAATCATTTTTTTCTAAAAACCTGGAAATTGTCACATCATGTAATATAAAATATAATAGGATAGTATATCCATTTAAACTGACAATACATTTCAATACTACCCTTACTGGTTAATAAAAACCACACTAGTGCTTATGACACAAGCCTCCTTATGTTACCCTAGTCTAAACAGAAACTATTTCAGCAAAGATCATTAGAAAATCATTTTAGATCATTACTATGCTTTTTTAAAAATAAAATGTTTAATAAATTTTATAAATAAAAACATTTTATAAATAAAATGTTTTTAAACATGTTTTTATTTTAAACATAAAAACATTTTATAAATAAAATGTTACAATATTGCTCAAGTTAAACTGGAATTGTAACAATAGAAAAGACATTGCTAAAATAATGGTCAAATCTACGATAAATGCGTTAGTGGTATGTGCAGATCATCTTCCATTTGCCTCTTCAGATCGATTTTTCATTCTTTTCCAAATTGTTTTGGAGGCTGTTTGACCAAGGGAAGGGAAGAGAGAAAAGAAAAAATTTGGACTACTTTTCTAACCCCTTTCTTTGTGACCATTAACTTCATGTATAAATTTGGAAACAGTGCCCAGATATGTTGACAAACATTTTCTGGATGTTTCTGTGAGATGGTTTTTAGATGAGGTTAACATTTAAATTAAGCTTCCCTGATAGCTCAGTTGGTAAAGAACCTGCCTGCAATGCAGGAGACGCAGGAGATCCACTGGAGAAGGGATAGGCTACCCACTGCAGTATTCTTGGGCTTCCCTGGTGACTAAGCTGGTAAAGAGTTCACCTGCAATGCAGGACACCTGGGTTTGATCCCTGGGTTGGAAAGATTCCCTGGAGAAAGGAAAGGCTACCCACTCCAGTATTCTGGCCCAGAGAATTCCATGGACCATATAGTCCATGGGGTTGCAAAAAGTAATGCATGACTGAGCGACTTTCACTTTCACCTAACATTTAAATTGGTGGGCTTTGATTAAAGCATACCACCCTCCACAATGTGGGTGGACTTCGTCCAATCAACTGAAAACCTAAATAGAATAAGAGACTGATCTCTCCCTAATAAAAGGGGATTCGGCCAGCTGACAGACTTCAGATTTGAACAGCAACCCAGGCTTTTCCAGGTCTACAGGCTGGAGACCTACTTGTTGTTGTTCAGTAGCCATGCCGTCCCTGACTCTTCATGACCCCATGGACTGCAGCATGCCAGGCTTCCCTGTCCCTCACCATCCCCCAGAGTGTGCTCAAGTTCATATCCATTAAATTTGTGATGCCATCCAACCATCTCATCCTCTGTCACCCTCTTCTCCTTCTGCCCTTAATCTGTCCTATCATCAGGGTCTTCTTTTCCAATGAGTCATTTGTTCACATCATGTGGCCAAAGTATTAGAGTATTGGAGACCTACTTATTGGCCTCCATAATCACAAGTCAATTTCTTAAAATAAATCTCTCTGTGTGTGTATATACTGGGGTAGAGACAGAGACATAGAGATCCTATTAGTATTGTTTCTCTGGAAAACCTTGACAAATACGCCCTGCTTCAGCAATGTGTCTGGAAGTAGCTGTGTCTTCCTCAAACTACACTCTGGTAAAACGGCCCCTTTTCCACAAGTCCAATTCTCACTGGGTCATTCTGTTTCTATTATGTTCTTTGTCCCTTGGCTATAAGGGTAGTTAATGATTCTTCCTCTTCCTCACTACTAGTCTCTGGTGTGTTACCATCCTTTCTTAATACAACCCACACCTCTGAAATCAGTCCTTTCATTAAAGCAGTGATTCTCAATTTGAGATGCATATTAGAATCAGCTGGAAAGATTTTTAAAATCCCAGTGGCCAGTCCACAAACCAGACCAACTAAACCAGAACCTTTGGGGTCAGCATACAGGCATCAGTTTTCTTAAAGCTCCCCAAGTGTTTTAAACACAGCCAAGGTTAAGAACCACTGCATCAATGTATCTTCATTTGAATCATTTGAGAGGAATTTTGTTTCTAGCCATGACCCCAACTAACACACAGTCATTATCCAATATTCCCTTCAATGTTTAAAGAAAAAAAATTTCTTGAAATCTTACAAGCATTAATTACCTGTATGTTTCTTATAGCCATCTTCTATACTGTCAAGGATTATTTTACCTTTAAGACTATTTTGTTGCTCCGATTATCTCCAATTCATTAATTTGCACCTAACCAAAAACTTGTCTCCCAACTACCACTCAGACTATTTTTTAACCCCTTACCCCCACTTCTGGTGCCGGGGAGATGGGAAAGAAAGTCCAGAATGCTTACATAAAAGCCCAAAGATGAGACAGTGTCTATAGCACAAGCATGATGAACTGCAATTATATCTGTATGTATAAACAAAGCTTCCCTGGTAGCTCAGATGGTAAAGAATCTGCCTGCAATGTGGAAGACCTGGATTTGATCCCTGGCTTGGGAAGATCCCCTGGAGAAGGGAATGGCTGATGAAGACACAAGTGAAAGTGAAAGTGAAGTCACTCAGTCGTGTCTGACTCTTTGCGACCCCATGGACTGTAGCCTGTCAGGCTCCTCTATCCATGGGATTTTCCAGGCAAGAGTGCTGGAGTGGGTTGCCATTTCCTTCTCCAGAGGATCTTCCCAACCCAGGAATCGAACCTGGGTCTCCCATGTTGCAGGCAGACACTTTACCATCTGAGCCACCAAGGAAGCCTTATGAAGACACAGGAGCACTGCATTTAAACAGACCTTGTTGGGGTTCCATTGTGGCTCAGATGGTAAATGACCTACCCACAAGCAAAGGAGACTGATGAACAATGAGCCTTGTAAAGATTTTTGTTTTAACCCTAACAGCAATGTATTATAAAACATCACTCACAGAGTCATTGAGAATAAATCAGAGGAGAGAAATATTAGAGACAGAAAGATGATTATGAGACTGTCACAGAAACACACAAGTTCGTCATCTGAGCCAGGTCAGTGAGAGTGAAAAAGAAGGCATGTGCCATTTTCTAGTGTCCTTGAGCACAACAATTATGCCTTTTCCATGCAGATCTGTTAAGATTCAGAGTAAGAATCCAACACTTCTCAGATTCTTTTGACTTAAACATTATATGAAAATGCACATTCTTTTAAAAATCAGTCAAGTATGTTTAATAGCATATATGTAAACAAATTATTTCCCACCAGCCATGGCACTGAAATCAACCAATTCTATGTTTTCTTCCAAAAGTCACTTTCTGCAACAGCTTTTTCTCGTTCCACTATGATAGGTTTCATTTGATAGCATTGCTAGTCATTTGATTATTTTTGCCTTTATAGGTGTATATGTTAAGTCTTGAACAATCTTTTGTCAGTGTACATAACAGACCTTTCATGAATACGGCAAAGGTTAAGTATTAAATATTGTTAAAATGATGGTAAATAGGAAGAAGGGTGGGATCTCCATTACTAGCTCTGTTGTCATGAAAGGAGAATATAACCTGACCTCTAGAATAAATCAGAATTAGGATTCTATTAAAGGATTTTGCTTCATATTAATATATGAAGGAGATATTTACAACAAAAATATTAAGAACTTGACACTTCTATTTCATAATAATGTCTAGGGATGGCATGTATACCACAGATTATCAAATATGCATTAATGTAAATCATAACTCTACAGATTAACATCTGAAATGTTACATGGCCATGTATAAAGCCAGTGTTACCTGAGACTCACACACAGAGACCCAAATGAGTCTCAGTCAAACCACTGGTTTTGGTGTGATGCTCCAAATTCTCCTTGTGAAGATTATTGCTATACCTATAAATCTCTTGTGCATGCTAAATCACTTCAGTTGTGTCTGACTCTGGATTCTATGGACTGTAGCCCACCAGACTCTCTCATCCATGTGATTCTCCCGGCAAGAACACTGGAGTGGGTTGCCATTGCCCTCCTCCAGGGGTTGTCCTGATCCAGGGATAAAACCCGTGTCTCATGTCTCTTGCATTGGCAGGCAGGTTCTTTACCACTAGCACCTATATTGAAAGCACATAAATCTCTTAGGGTTTACTTTTTTTTAAGTCCCTGCTGCTTCCATTCCTAAATCCATGCAGCCTGTCAGCCTGCCATAGATTTAGGCATGTCACTTTTCTGATATCAACAACAACAAAAAAAACAAACATAATAAGCATTCTGGGAGTCTAGTAACTTCACTGGTTTTGAGCAAAGTAATATTATTCATAGGATGGCTTTCTTCTATCTGCTGTATCCTCTGCTTTGTTTCCATTCTCATCCCTCTCATCTCTTAATTCTGTCCTTCTCTTATCTCTATATCACACACATTACTCCTAAACCCCTGGTGAGGCCAACACTATGCCTGCAAAAACTTACCTCATATAAGAAGTTCTCAGGAACTCTCCAAACAAACTGTGTTCTACATCTACTAAGCAAATAAAACCTGTTCTGTCTCATATGTGTAATACATGTGAATGCAGGAAAGTCTTGCCTAATAGGGTCTGATATTTCACCCAGATAATAATCTGTTTGCTTTTTGTAATTATCTGTCATTACCTACCATTCATCTTTATAGATTTTAAGGTATCATCTTCTATCAAGAAATGGGTGAAACTGAGAAAAAAAAATTCTCTCTCTCTCTTTCAAGGAAGGAATAAGGAACAAGACGGGGGATTTGGAAAAAAAAAAAAAAACTATATTCCAGGTGACATCTAAGGCATTTTACAAATATTACTATATTCAACAACCTTTTTAATTGAACCTTCACAACAAGTGAATGATATAAGAATTCTGAACCTGAAAGATAGTGAGTAACTTTCTCAACTTCATGACAGCTATTAACTTGGGTGGGTGAAGTTCACACTTATTCTGCTAAAATGCTGGACTACAGATTGGCAAAAATATATGTTTTCTTTAACATCTTTTGCTATATCTATGACACCACTCTTCAGCCTAAATTCTTGGTCCATCATGTGCAAACTGACCAAAATTTAAACAAGGAGGCTATGCCTTTGTAAGAATTTAACTCATTACACTCTCATGTAAGAGAATTTCAGAAACTCAAAGCTTGAGATATCACCTGTTTCTAGTGGAGATGGTAACAAGGGAGAGTTAATTTGTTATGTACTAAGTCAGTTACTAGTACATAACAACACCGAAATCAGATTGATTATATTCTTTGCAGCCAAAGATGGAGCAGCTCTATACAGACAGCAAAAACAAGACCAGGAGCTGTCTGTGGCTTAGATCATGAACTCCTTATTGTCAAATTCAGACTTAAAGAAAGTAGGGAAAACCACTAGACCATTAGGTATGACCTAAATCAAATCCCTAACGGTTGTACAGTGGAAGTAAGAAGTAGATTTAAGGGACTAGATCTCCTGTACTAGTACTAGGAGACAGGGAGCAAGACCATTCCCAAGAAAACTAAATGCAAAAAAGCAAAATGGCTGTCTGAGGAGGCCTTACAAATAGCCGTGAAAAGAAGAGAAGCGAAAAGCAAAGGAGAAAAGGAAAGATATAAGCATCTGAATGCAGAATTCCAAAGAACAGCAAGGAGAGATAAGAAAGCCTTCCTCAGTGATCAGTGCAAAGAAACAGACAAAAATAATAGAATGGGAAGGATTAGGGATCTCAAGAAAATTAGACATACCAAGGGAATATTTCATGTAAAGATGGGCTCAACAAAGGACGGAAATGGTATGGACCTCACAGAAGCAGAAGATATTAAGAAGAGGTGGTAAGAATACACAGAAGAACTGTTCAAAAAAGATCTTCACGACCCAGATAATCACGATGGTATGATCACTCACCTAGAGCCAGACATCCTGGAATGTGAAATCAAGTGGGCTTTAGAAAGCATCATTATGAACAAAGCTAGTGGAGGTGATAGAATTCCAGTTGAGCTCTTTCAAATCCTGAAAGATGATGCTGTGAAAGTGCTGCACTCAATATGCCAGCAAATTTGGAAAACTTAGCAGTGGCCAGGACTGGAAAAAGTCAGTTTTCATTCCAATCCGGAAGAAAGGCAATACAAAAGAATGCTCAAACTACCACATAATTGCACTCATCTCACTCACTAGCAAAGTAATGCTCAAAATTAACCAAGCCACGCTCCAACAATACGTGAATGGTGAACTTCCAGAGGGAGCTAGATTTAGAAAAGGCAGAGGAACCAGAGATCAAATTGCCAACATCCACTGGATCATGAAAAAAGCAAGACAGTTCCAGGAAAACATCTATTTCTGCTTTATTGACTATGCCAAAGCCTTTGACTGTGTGGATCACAAGAAACTGGAAAATTCTGAAAGAGATGGGAATACCAGACCATCTGACCTGCCTCTTGAGAAATCTGTATGCAG